>NW_026847549.1:136265753-136448956 GCF_025583915.1 Anolis sagrei ordinatus
TGTGCATTAGTGTAAAGACATGTGAGCCCCTGAGATCTTCCCTTGAGCTGTTTAATTGGGATTATTGTGCTTCATTTTATCTGCCATGACATCATTTTATCTGCCATGACTCAATGCTATGGAATCATAGGAGTTGTAGTTTGGGGAGTCATCAGCATTATTTGCCGGAGAGGGGTAATGCCTTCGTAAGAGTACAACTCCCATGATTTCATAGCATTTCAGCCATGGCAGTTTAAACAGTGTCAAACTACACTGATGGTGCTACTGATGCTGCTGATATTTTAAACAGCAGAACAGATTATCTGAAAGATGTTTGTCTGAACACATCCCATTAAGAGAAATTCAGACATTTCAGACCTCCAGATGTCATTGAACTGTAGCTTCCATTATTCCTTATCAAGGTTATGCTAGCAAAGCCTTATGGGAATTAAAAATCCAACTATGTTCCCCAGACTTGCCATATGATTTTAAGCACCACTTCTCTGACCATTCTTCTGATCAACATTGTGTATAAAAAGAAAACTTTCATTATAAAGATATCCCTTTTACATTTATATTTTCTTTGTTTAACCTGGATGTGTATCAAAATTTGCACACCAATGACATTATCTACTCAAAAAATCAACTTCTTCAAAGCTGTTGCAGTGTGCCTCTAAAGAACATAATCATAAAAACATTAGTCTGGGGTTTAGCTAAGAATATCTCTAAGTGTCAATGCCTGGCTTTTTGCAATCTCTTTCATAAACACAGGACTTGGCTTGTTTTTTAACTTGCAAGAGGGGAGGCATGGAAATATGCTTATCTTATATATATATATATATATATATATATATATATATATATATATGTGTGTGTGTGTGTGTGTGTGTGTGTGTGTGTGTGTATGTATATGTATACACACGCACACACACACACACACACACATCAAGCCTCATGTTACGTATCCACAAAAACACATATTAAATATTAAGAAAAAGCTTAACACATACATTACTTTAGACATTTTTTCTGTCCAGTAATTGAGGAACTTTGAAGAACCTGCCATGGTATGAAAACTGATAGAATTATTTATTAGTTTCTTTAGCAAGAAGAAATACACCTCTTCTTTAGTGAAGAAATACACCTCTTCTTTATACTTTTGTCATGTTACTTCCTTCCTTCCTTCCTTCCTTCCTTACTTACTTACTTAGGCGATCCCTCGTTGGCCGAGTAGGATCCTAGTCTTCCAGGATCAGAATTCTTGTGAGTCTTTAGGTGGCTGTGGAGCCCTATTCTTGATCTGCATCTTCTTCCACAAGTGAGGGCATTGGTTTCCAGGTGGAAGGTGGTCTTGGTCGGGGTTGGCTTGATGTGCCTTCCTCTTGGCACATTTCTCTCTTTCACCCACCATTTGTGCCTCTTCAAATTCTGCAGCAATGCTGGTCACAGCAGACCTCCAGCTGGAGCGCTCAAGGGGCAGGGCTTCCCAGTTCTCAGTGTCTATGCTAGAGTTTTTAAGGTTGGCTTTGAGCCCATCTTTAAATCTCTTTTTTGAAGAGGAGTTGGTGGGGATGGCTTTGCATGATGTGATATATGTATAGATGCATGGCAAAGATGGACAGAAGTGATTATTCTCATCCCTAGAGATTGGGATGGAGCTTTCCTGGATATTAAAAGTCTTTTCATTTGAATGCCTAGAAAAATTTCAAGCCAGTATGAAGAAAGCTGAAAAGTTCTTTCATCTCTTTATTTGTAATTCCTCAAGTATGGAAGCTTTATGAACTATAATGTTTGATTGAAATAATTGAAATATGTTTCCCACTTGTTGAATAATACAGCCAGCTCGCCATATCCATAGTATCTGTACCCATGGATTCTACCAACCATGGTTCAAAAATATTCAAAGAACAACTATTAAAAGCAACCTTTGATTTTCCATTTTATATAAAGGATAGAAACAATTTTACTACACTACTGCATACATGAGCATCCACTGATTTTGGTATCCACAGAGCATCCTGGAACCAAATACCAGCAGATACTGAGGACCTACTGTATATTGGTTGGTGTTCTACTAAAAGTTCTCAGGGTACTACAGCTAAAACACAAGATATGAACACCATTATAATTCTAAGAATGTAACCCTAGGCGTATTTGTTCAGATGTAACTCCTGCTCTCTCCAGTGGGATTTACGCCCTGGAAAATATGCAGAGAATTGAAGTCTAAAAACAGCTAGAATCAAAATGTAACAGAACAGCAACAGAATTTGCATAACTGTGCAAATCACAAATCTGTCTGAAAACTGAAACCTGTTTGCTTAAAGCATTTTGAAAATTAGAAAATGTCACTGCTGAGTTTTCTGTTCTCAGGAATAAACAGATAAAAATTCAGCCAATCAATTACATAATGTAAATTGTTTGCTCAATCCCAGCTCTGGTATCTAACTTGCTCTGACTCTAGAAAAAAAACTTTCCATATTTATCAACCACAAATGTTTAATCTCAAAGAGTATATAGCCTCCAAGGTCACTTGTTGTTCATTTAAACCAAATAATTAAACCTTCTGGGCCTGTGGGTTTATTGGTTATAGTACATTTGTTTGCAAAGTGTTTAAAAAATTCTAATCAGCATTAATCTTAATCATTTCTTTGAAATGTACTACATCTAGCTGCTGTTACCAATAAATGGAGCACTTTATTCAAAGCAATGCTCATACTGATTTGATACAACTATTTGTCTGACATTTGCTTGAGGTAATGACATAATTAACCTTGTCCCCTAAACAGGACACTCATCATATAAATTGTAGCTTTGATTTTCCAACCAATTATAGTTACTGTTTGTCTGGATGGATATTAGGCATCCGACTTTTCATGGCAGCACTGAAAATATCAGCCCATATTATCAAAATGCAGTAAAGAGCCAAGAAGTGAAAACTATCTCAGTGATTGTGATTCTCTCTAATGGTAATCTATTCAGTTCAATGAAACTGTGATAGTCTCAACACTGCAGATGCCTCTTCTGCATGGCTATGAAATTGGGGTAATTTCTTTAGAATAGGCCATCTTTTGAGTTCAAAAGACAACTGGCCAGTAGGCCTCTTTACTCCAACACATTAAATCCAGAAAACCCTCATGGAAAAGGGGAAAACCATGAGATCTGATCCTCCTGGTCACTTGTGAGGCCAATCAGGGCATAGGGTGGCAACCTGTGCTCGACAAGGTTACACTCCCCCTAAGGACAGGTTCGCAGTCTGGGGGTCCTCCTGGACTCAGCGTTGTCACTTGAAGTTCAAGTGTCGGCGATGGCTGGGAGGGTCTTTGCACACTTAAAATGTGTGTGCCTACTGTGACAGTATCTCAAAAAGCCTGACCTGGCCATGGTGCTCCATGCCTTAATTACATCTAGAATGTATTATTGCAATGCACTCTACATGGTGCTGCCTTTGAAGCTGGCTTGGAAATTGCAATTAGTGCATGAGTGGCAGCCAGGCTCTAACTGGAGCTAGCTATAGGGAGGATAGTAATGGTAAAGGTAAAGGTTTTCCCTTGACATTGTCCAGTCATGTCTGACTCTGGGATGTGGTGCTCATCTCCATTTCTAAGCCAAAGAGCTGGCATCCGTAGACATGTCCAAGGTCATGTGGCTGGCATGACTGTATGGAGCACCATTACCTTCCTGCCAGAGCAGTAGCTATTGATCTACACACATTTGCATGTTTTCAAACTGCTAGGTTGGCAGAAGCTGGGGCTGACAGTGGAAGCTTACGCCGCTCCCCAGATTCGAACCTGCAACCTTTTGGTCAACAAGCTCAGTGCTTTAACCTACTGTGCCACCCCTTTTAAACCACTACACCCCTATTAAAGCAGCTCCACTGGCTGCCTATAAGTTTCTGAGCCCAATTCAAAGTGCAGGTCATCATTTACAAAGCCCTACATGGTTTGGGTCCAACCTCTCCATGACAGAATCTCCCCGTATAAACATGTGTGGGCTTTCAGATCTGCTGGGGACACCCTTCTCTCAGTCCCACTCTCGTCTCAAGCACAGTTAGTGGGGATGAGGGAGAGGGCCTTCTCGGTCATGGCCCCCCAGATCTCGGATGCCCTCCCGAGGGAAATTAGGCAGGCCCTGACACTGCTATCATTCTGGAAGAAATTGAAAACATGGCAGGCCTTCAATAATGTCTAAGACATCAGCCAAACCAGAGGACCCATCAACTGTTATTGACCATCACACTTTAAATGCCACTTGTGAATGAGCTGCTGCTGAGATGTTTTACTATGGATCTATTGCCCATTTTAATAGTAGTTAATGCCATGTTTTATTGAGTATTTACTTCAATTTATATCTTTTGTAAGTGTGGTTTTATGTTTAATTTGATATTGTTTATTGTTATATGTGTTCATGTACTTTACTGTTTTATGTATTTTATGTGTTTACAGCCCTTTGTGTTGTTCTGTAACCCACTCCAATCCCTTCTGGGCAATAGTGTTGGGATACAAATAAATTTATTACTATTATTATTATCCATCAAGACTCTGTCATCAAATAATAGTACATCACCAGTAGCAACCCCTGGAGTCCAGAAATTGGACTAAGGCTGCAAATCAGAGGGCCAGAACCATTAATATTCTCTGAAAAATTAAAATAAATCAAGGAAGGAAGGGAAAAAGTACAAAGGAAGGAATGAAACCAGAGCACTCAAATTTCCACCAATAAAAAAAGGAAAAAGAAATAAAAATTATAACATACCTAAATTGTCCACATGACTGAATTTACATTAGTTCTCACTAGTTTATATGGAGGCCTGATAGGGACTCTCTGAGTTGCCTCGGATGTGGCAAGGAGTCCGCACTGTCCAGCCATGCTGAGCACAGTTGGTGCCACTTAGTAGCCACCCATAAAACCCTCTCCCCCCAGGTTGTGTCTGTTACCAGCTATGACCCCCATCCCCACCTAACAGGTTCTTGGGCACACTAGCCAACATCAGCTTGTGTGTGGCTTGCAAAGGCTGGGAGGGGAACCCTCCACAACTGCTCAGCCTTCTTAGTGAGGCTGAAGTCTGGCTAATTACAGGCAGACTGCCCAACAGAAGGTAAGTGAATGTGGCATGACTAGGGACAGCCATAACATGGGGGGGGGGAGGCAGGGGGATCTGCCTTCCTGTGTTCCCAGGTTGCCTGAAGTCACTCCACTAAGGAAGCAGCTTAGCTATTTTGACACCTTCTAATTTGATCAAGGAACCAAATACTGGCTCAGGATTTGAATCTTCCCTCTAGTTAGCTTAACTTAGGAGAAAGCTGCATTAAGGTGACCTTCCTCCGAGTTAATAATGCAGTGTTTAGCCATTATAGGGCCATTACAGTCACACTGGCCACACTGAGGGTCAGTGTAGATGCACCCTCAGTGAAATATTAGGATGGTCCAAAATGCAGCGGCCAGGCTGCTACTGGGATCATCTATAAGATCCCATATTACACCGATTCTGCAACAACTGCATTGGCTACCAATAGAACATCAGATCTCTTACAAGATACTGATCCTGACATTTAGAGCTCAAAATGGCCAAGGACCTCTATATCTTAGGGACCGCCTCATTCCTTTTCTCCATCAGTGGTCACGTCAATCCACCCAGGAAAATCTCCTATATATACTGGGCCCTAGGGAGGTACACCTGGAAGCTACAAAGCGTAGAGCTTTTTCGACCTATGCTCCAATTCTGTGGAACTCATTGCCTCCATACATTAGAGCAATGTCGGAGTTGTGACCTTTTGTAAAGGCACTCAAGACTTGGCTGTTTGGTTGTGCATTTAAGTAATCAGATCTAATTTGCCAAATAGTCACTGTTGAATGTTTTTAAGTTGAATGTTTTTATATTGTGTAAATGCTATTTTAGACTGTAAGTCGCTCGGAGCACCTTGGTGGAGAGCGACTAATTAAGAAATAAAGTGAAGTGAAGTGAAGTGAAATATAGATCCCAGCACTCCACAGTGAGTATGACCAATGGTCATTCTGAATGGGAAATACTGAGATATGCAAAACAAAGGGTTAACATTTCAGGTTCCATTGCTGATAAATACACAATGATAAGAGGCATTGCACTCTAATTTGTGGAAACTGCAATGTTTCCCAACTGCAGTTGAACGATAGAACACAGCTTTGTCTTTAGTTTCAATGGGAATTGTTTCCTCAAAGTCAATTATGATATTTTGATCATTGTAGTAAAGGATAACTACATGCAGTTATTCTATTTATCCACAGTGTTCGTAAGAACACATTATAATTTATAATGCTTGTTCTAAGCATTGTAAAAATAGCTAATACATCCCTTCCTTTATCTTGAAAAAAGTTTCTGGCAATATTTCAATTCAGTCCATTACAAACTGAGCAGAGAAAATGAGCGCTAAATATAGAGCCAAAACAATTTGCAATATACTCTTCTGCAGTCCATTATTGTCTCATCTATTTACAATAGGGCTGGAGGAGCTGCCCTACAGGGAACTCACATATGTACTTGTCTTGAAGCCTTCATAAAAATTGTATCCTAAATAACTGTTTAGGAGGGTGTATTTTAGGATTCCTTTCAAAAGGAAAGATGAGATGGAACATGAAATTTGAACAGATAAATAAGTAGAGTAATATAGATACATGTTGAATCTCCCTATCTTGCTCTAAGACAAAGTTCAAAAAAGAGCATGTATGGAAAACTTGATGACTAGTGTACTGACTATATTACAAATGCATGACATGCAGCAATAGAAATACTTGAGAACAGTAACTTCTGTTGGCTTCCATGTCTGGATGGGGTCTGAATCCTCTCCTGGTTTTAGTTTGGATTTTAAAGGAACTTTTCAGATTGTTGAACCCAATTGATAAAACAGAATATTGACCTGTTAAGCTATCATAGTTGGTCTACAGGCTACTGGAAAAAACTAGTAGCACCCAAGGAAATAATTCTTCCTAAAATTAACATTTTCCCATAGCACAGATCAATGCTATGTATGCCTGCCCAAGAGGTTTTCTGCCTGACCAATTTTACACACTAACTTTTATACTTCTAAAACACAGCTCAATTCCATCTTAAAGAATATGTGGAACATATTGTGCAAAAGTAGATTTCCTATTCTAGGATGAGAAAAAGAAAAATGTCATATTCCCCTCCATGTCTTCTGATACATTTTAAATCAATTGTACTAAACACTCAATTTATTAGGATACAACTTCCACATCAGGACATGAACTCACCCTTGCTCAATAAGATAACGATACTGGAGTTTTGCCTATCTGAAGAAAGCATTGATACAGTATGTTTTTCCTCTCCTAAGGTTGCCTTCATAAAATATTTTTCTTCCTGTGTGTTCATAACAGCTACTTGGTGAAAACAATAAGAATGTGCACATGAAACTAATCTTTCCCACCCCATTTCCTGCCTTTCATTGAATTTAAGCAAGGAAGATTTGCACTAAAAAGGCTACATCTCAGGTTGCCATCAGAGATGGTTGCCCAGTTGTCACATGCAGAAAACAAGGAAACAGACTTCTGTGTGGTGGAGTGGGCATCACAACTTCAGCCTGCAAATGTGAGATATCAGTTTTGAATGTTGCAGCATTTGAAAATGTCCTCTAGGCCAAAACAAACAAACAACAAAATCCACAATGACTAGAATCCTACATGTAGTAGGCAAAGGGTAATGCAAAAGTCAATATCTCTAGAAGAAAAGCCGCCACCCCCCACCCCAAAAAAGCTATATAGCCATTAGAGGAGCAGAGGAATGCCAGAAATGACTGGCTACAATTTTGCATCCATACTGTGTGAGAAGTATGCATTGCAATGACATATTCTGTAATAGCCTGATTGTAAAACAGCAACCCATCACTTCCCCAGCATATCTACTTCCCTCAGTCACTATAGCTCATGAGATCATGCCCTTTCTGCAGGGAGGGTGTTATTGGGGATGGAAAGAATATTGAAAATATGGTGTGAAATCATTTTTTTTCTAATATTGAGCAAACATTTACATGGATCACTTAAGTTGGTATGTGTGTTTGCGTATCACCCCAGCAGTGGATAAATGCCACACAAAACTGATCCAGCTTAACCCGGGGCTTGACCCCGGGCCACTGAACCAGGTTTGGTTTCTCCCTTGAGGTAGAGGCAATCAAGATCATTGGCAGCAGCTATCTTACCACCATTCTACATTTCCTAGGCTTAGGTAACCCAGGGATTATTGTTATTATTTGAAAAAAAAACAAGATTAGTACACAGCGAACAAGATCACTATGCTGGCAGTTGTATTGGATCACACATTGAATACTTCCCAAGTGCCTAGGGCTGTGTGATGTATCGGCGTGTAATGAGTGCAGATCAAAGTAGGGTAGCCTTTTGCAGCTGACAGATGGTAATTTTCTCAGCGCCGATTGTGTTTAAGTGCAGGCCAAGGTATTTTAAAATTTATTTATTTGATCAGTCATATGACCATTTCAAAATAGAACACAAGTAAAAAACAAGGCAACAAGGTGAAGACAGCAGCCGACCTTCTATTTATAGTCAGAATCTTATTTTCCTGGTTCTTCTTTCAGGAAATCTGCTCTTTTCTTAATAGCTTTCAGAATAAAAAGGCTTACTCTGATTATGCTGGATCTTTCCTGCCCTTGCAAGAGGGATGTCAGAATATCATTTCTGTTGGGGGACCTGCAGTTGGATAATATTGGATGTAAATATCTGTCTCGCATTTCAGTATATGCTGGACAGTCAATTAAGAAATGTTCAATGTCTTCCACTGTTTGTTCTCCCCAGACGCAGAATCTCTCAGTTCTTGGGATGTTACAGTAGCACCCGGTTTGCACCATAGTACCGAGTTGTTCAAAATTAGCCCTAGTATATATTCTTCTTAAGGGTAGAGGAAGTGGAATAGTTAGGCCAAAGTCTTTAAGGCACTGCACCCAGTGTGCTGATCACCATTGGGACCACCTTTACTGGCTTGTGCCAGTCTTTGCAGTTCAATCTTTAAATCCTCATATTTTCCAGTTGTTTCTCTTCAATCCTGCTGTCACCTGGAATTGCAACATCAACTATCCATACTTGGGTTTTTTGGGGGTTTTTTTAACACAAATGTGACGTAGTATTATATTATTATTATTATTATTATTAATATTAAGCAGTCTCTGCACTCCCCATTCCCTCTATCATGGCTACTGTCAGCTGTGACAACCTTATCTACCTTCTCCTGGGCACTCTGGAACTTTCTAAATGGGATGCAAAGGAAATCCCCCCACAACCCCCCTCCCCCACTTCCCTCCTGTCTTTGCGTTGTTTCAGGGAATTCTTTTTGGGCTGCCATATGACAACTGAGATGCTGTGTCACCCCACATTATTAGTCAGTGTTGAGCTTACTTTGTCTCCCTGTGGGAAGGTTTGAAAAGATAAAGTAATATGCAATACAATGGTCATGGATCTCCTGTTGTCTGATGCATCTTTAGAATCAGTTTTCTATTCATGGTTCTTCTCTAGAGGCCAATATCTTTTGAGCTGCACCAGCACAAGTATTACAATCTTGATTTCTCTTTGAGCCTTGAGCAGACATTATTGCCTGTGATAACTGTTGCATACAGTTGGCTGCATATGCGCTACCTGGTGTCTACTGCTCTCTGAAGGTTGCTTTTTTGTTATTTTATAAGAAGTTTGATAGAGCCTTCCATAAATTTTTATGATTCAGAATCTGCTCTCATCTCTCAACTCTAGAAAGTGTATTTTGTTATCTATAAATCTGGGTAAATTTCTTAGGTAAGACATGTGATAATTCCAAGATATCTCCCCATCCCCCAAAATAGAAAATACAATATAATTTTGATGTTGGACCTGCTTCCATTTTCAATTATAATATCACTGCTTGGTGATTCCAATGTTTGGTAAAACTAAACATAAAACAAAAGTCAGAAAATGGGCCAAGTTCATTGTAGATGGAATAAAATTCTTAAGGTGAAAGATCTTGTTCCATTCAAGTATTATGTGCATGGTTCCAGAGATTAATACTATCTCTTTTAGGTTTTTTAAAATTGGCATAAAACAGTATGGGGCACTCTACAGGACATGACACAAAGCCTAGTAATCCTGCTTCTTGTGTAAAGATCTATACAAATCAAGCAGCAAGTTTTATCTTTTGATACTGAGTTAGGAGGCATGGCTATGCATATTGTATTTATACTAACCATAAATAAATTCAGATAAAAATGCAAACTGACAAACTGGTATTTTATAGACCATTTTATTAGGCTATTGCCTCTATTGTCCCTGGAGTATTTGCTGAGCTCTGACCATATGTTAAAAGCTTTTTGAAGCAAAATCCTTCATATGGGTTGAATCTAAGGAGGAAGGCTCTTCTTATTTTGGAGACTCTGTGATCTAATTTCCTATGGGTGTTTTACAGAAAGACAAGAATATCAGCTGCACTTATCTAAATATTAGATGAAATGACTTTGGAAAATGTATATGGCGTATTTTTGGATGTATGACATTACACAAGCTAATGAAGAGCACTAGGATAAAAACAACTTTGCAATCCTGTTATACTAAAGTTAACAGATGTAGGCTAATGACAGCAATAGAAATCCATACAACTGAGAGCAAGATCCATTTTCTAGTGTTTAAATGTTTAAAATTTTGATGTGAGCACCCCTCAACACTTAAAGGTAAGGCTAGAGATTAAGAACCTAGTCTTATTAGATATATTTATAACAAGCTATGTAGTTTTTATCATTGCTAATCTTTTTTTAGTCTTTAAAATATAGCTGAGGTTTTGCTGCCTTTTTGTTTTTGTTTGTTTGTAGGTCTTTATTTTGCTATCAACTCACACAGTGGCTTTCAGAAAGCATCATCTCTTATTTCTTATGAAATATGAGGATTATAAAATTGTCAGTGATTTGAATGGATATTCATGAATGCTTTGAGTTGAAACTGGTTGTGTTACAGTCCGTTTGGAGATTTTGGCACCACTGCTAAAATAAGCTGTATTGATGACAATATGTGTAGCAAGTAATCTACAGCAGAAGCACTGGCCAACACACATGTTGGTGCCTAAAATGTTAGCCTTATTTCTGGGTATACTTGACTTGCTAATTCCAAAAATGGCACCAGTTTTCCCCTTACAGCTCTAATTTTTTTAGATATAGAACATATACTACCTACCAGTCACCATCTGCTCACACATAGAAAACCATAGTAATCATATGTAACAAACTAAAGCTGATGCAGTCTATTCAATGCAATTTTCTTAACCAGCACCCCAAATAATCTCAAGAACAGGCGTAAAAATCAAGATATACACCTTTTTTTTTTGGGCTGTATCAACAAAGATCTTTAGCTGAAGGACTCCGGCATCTCTTTGCAGCATGGGAGTCTAATGACCTAATCACAAAGGGATAAGGATTCACCATACATTGTTGTGAATTCATGGGCATCCCAGCAGGGAGCATGGAGAAGCCGTTACTTCATGCCCCACATTGCACAACTTGCCTTTTCCCCCATCCCATGGGAGGAAGCGTCATCACCCTGCTTCTCCCCATTGCTCCTAAGGCAACACAGGAAGCCTCCCACATTGTTGCAGTGGGTGTGCCACTTCCTCTCCTCTCTTTCACCATGGAGCCTGGCAGGAAATTGGAGTGCATCATGAGAAGGGCTCTGTGGTGAAAGGGGCGGAGAAGTGGTAGATGACAGGCAAATCAGTCCCTCTGATGAGGTCATAAATGTATATTTGAATGTTTCAGAAGTCTTTTTTTAAAAAATAAAGCGAAGTGTTTTCAAACTATGACCCTAAAATCTATGTGTTATATATTCTTCATAAGCACTTCACTGGTGGAAATTTTATGTCAGGCTTATTAAAGCTACAAGGCGATTTAGATTTCCCAGTGGGATATAAAATTGCCTCGTGCTGTAATATATATATCTAGAATATATGAGTGAAAATTCAGCATTTTGTGACAAAACAAATCAGAGTACTGTTATTCTGAATAAACATTTTATTAAAAGGAACAGGTGTTTGTTCTAATTTGGTAAATTAATACATCTTACATCATACGCCTGTGGTTGGTTATATATACACCTAAATAATTTACTTTTATTTTCCTACCTGGCACTACATTAACATTCTATAAATACATACCATCTTCATTAAGACATAACATTTATATTGCCAACCTATCAAATTTTAGTTTCAGTTATTCAGTTGATACGAAAGAGAACACCTACTTAGTAGCCTGCCAGGTGTATTTGCTAAAGTAGAGGGACGTAAATCTTGCCAAAGTTTTTTCTCATTGGCATGAATGGAAAATCCCTTGTTTTTCCTCCCTACTGCAAGAAATATGCATTTTTAAAGTGTATTCACAGTTTGGCATTTATTTCACAACACAGGCTTTTGTGTAAAAAAACATTTTTGTATGCATTTTTCTTCATTAAAATGTTGGATTTTTTGCACAGAAAAATCAGGTAGATTTCAATCTGGACATTATTCCAACGGGAATCAAACAGGGTGGCTTAGATCTTCCAATTTAAGTTACTAAACATGCATGAGTACTGACTTAAATGAATATTTGTTTTTGGAGAAAAATCAAGAGCACATGGTCAGAAGACAGAAACAGGCATATTTGGTGGAAACAAGAGAGAGGGCCTTCTCAGTGATTGCCCCCTGGCTATGGAATTCCCTTCTTGGTGAGATTAGATCAGCCCCCTCCCTCCTGTCCTTCAGAAAGATGGTAAAAACCAGGCTTGGTTGAGCAAGAAAAAATGGTTCTAAACTCGTTTCGTATATAGGGGGCGCTGGCGTTTCGATTTTAAAATTATTTCTGAACTTTTCTTGAAAAAAAGATCGGAAATAGCAAAAATCTGAATAGCTTCGTTTACTTCGTTAATGGAAGGTGCCCCTCCCCCCTGTTAGTTTAAAATCTCGCAGTTTCCCTTCCCTGGGTGACTGCGAACGGCGAGAGATGGCAGAGGAAGGAGGTGGGCATGGCTAAGAACAGCTGTTCCTGAAGGCCACGCCCTCAGTGGCCTTCGGGAACAGCTGTTCTTTCCCACACCCACCTCCTTCCTCTTTGCATCAGCGGCTTTGCACGCCCAGCGATGCAAATAGGGACGAGGTGGGACATGGGTAAAAACAGCTGTAACTGAAGGCCACTGGGGGCGTGGCCTTCAGGAAGAGCTGTTCTTAGCCATGCCCACCTCATTCCCCTGCCATCCATCACCGTTCGCAGTTGTCCAGGGAAGGAAAACTGCGAGATGTGAAATGTTCTCAGGGGCGGCTCGTCCATTTAGCAAAGTGAGCGGTTGCAGTACACTTTTTTTGCCAGGGGCGCAGAGGCGCCTCTGTATATGCCCCTCGATCGCCACTTGAAGAGCGCCCCCTCAGCTCACAACAACCCTAGCAGTCCGGGGGCAGACTCGGCTTCCTTGCCTCGCTGCCAGGTGATCCTCTTCCCAAAGGGGCTGGGCCCTTGAGCCTCACCTAGCCCCTCTCGTTCCTGCTCCACCTGGCCATCGGGTGAGCGCACAGAGCCGGCGCTAAATCGTTCTCTGCGTTCGATCCCTTCCCCATGACCAGCTCCCTTTCCCGAGCCAACGGCACTCCACCCGCCTCGCGCTCCTCTCCTCTCCCCAATCCGCAAGTGGGCCAAGGGGCGGAGCTGCCACGTCGCACTTGCTCCCTTGCCTGGGCCACTTCGCATCCGGAGGCGTGTCTGAAGACCCCGGCATGCGCACCAAAAGTTGCCTCTTCTCTTGACTTTCTCCTTAGCCATTGGGACCAAGAGAGAGAGGGAGAGAGCCCCTCCGGCTGGAGGTATCTCCCACCTCCACTCCCTCCTTTTGTTTTTGTGCCTACCTTCAGGAAAGGCGGGCATCTCTGGAGGGTCTCTCTCTCTCTCTCTCTCTCTCTCTCTCTCTCTTGGTCCCAATGGCTGAGGAGAAAGTCAGGAGAAGAGGCGGCTTTTGTAGTTCACCTACAATCAAAGAACATTCTAAACTCCACCAATGATGGAATTGAACCACCAAATATGGCACAGAGAACTCCCACGACAAACAGAAAATATATATCAATGATTAGTTGGGGGGGGGGGGGAAACTGTTTGCTTAACATTGAAAATTACCTAGGGCTGCCTCTGAATGTTCTACTATGCCCAAGTTAAACAGATCCATAAATGGAATTAGATTTAATAAGTGTTGACTTAACTTTTCACAATTGGCTCAAGGGACACTCTAGTGCATACTTTGGGACTCCGGGTGCCTCTACACTCTAGAATTAATACAATTTGATGCAAGTTTAACTGCCATAGCTTAATGCTATAAAATCATGGAACCTAGTTTTACAAGGTCTTTAGCCTTTTCTACCAATGAATGCTGATGCTCCACCAAACTACAAATCCCAGAACTAAGTATCATGGAGCCATGGCAGTCAAACTGCATTAATTCTACAGTGCAGAGGCACCCTCTGATAACATTTAGCAGACTATTATAACTGCTGTCTCCATTTCTATTCTTTTGTAGGCATGTGACATGACACTGTGGCATCCCAATTACTGGATGACAAATCAACATTTGGATTGCTCCCATCATTATTTTGATTACAAAATGAAAATAATTTTATTATAATCTTGCGAGGCTTTTAATAGATATTGACTCACCATGCTTCAAAAATGAGTGGCATGCACCGAAGCTTTAAAAATCCAAGTAAACAAAGTTAAATGCTCTGAAAACTGACCAATTCAACCTGTCAAATAACATTCTTTTTGCATCCTGCCTCTATACCCACTTTTGTTTTTGTTTTTTTTTTTTAAAAAAATGCATCCATCCTCATAATATTTACTTTGATAGGAATTCAATAAGTCTAACAATTTCTATTGTGTTTCCTAACTCAATGATTTGCAAATGTGTGTCCTTCAGAACACAAGCAATTCTCAGGAATCCATCAGGGATTCTTCAGTATGAAGGAGAGAAATGTGAAAAACAATGTTGGATAAAAATGGAATTATAACAGTTCGAGTTTTCTCCTGTAGTGCAAAGCTGCATTTAACTTTCAGTGATGCTTTAGGTATTCATTCAGTTTGTGTAAGTTACGGTAAGACCTCAAACAGGTCTAGCCAGAAAGCCTTTTGAATGGAGAGGTCCATTTCTCTAGTCCAGATGCTAATCAACTTTAAATTGCGACAATAAACAAATGTGAAATCTCCTAGAGAGAATTCACCATGAAATGACTCTCAGCTCCCACCTTTTTTCTGAATAGCATCCCAGTTCAAACTGTCAAACTAGCTCCAAACTATTGTTCTGCCTCCCCACTTAGCTTCTAGAGCTAGCAGCTTAACTTTGATGAAGCATGACATTCCAAACTGATATTTAAGCATACAAATTATTTCAGGGCTCTAGAGCTTGAAAAGTTATTCTGTAGAAAAATGAATATAAAAAATGTTGAGGTAATCCATAAATGAGCAATGTTAACAGGTAGTTTCGGATCCAAGTGCATCACCTTACTTCTGTCACTTATGAATGTATTCAGAATCTCATTATACTAAAATATCTTAAATAGTCTTCCAAGCAATGAAAGGTTCTATTCAGGGCTGTGTGGATGCCTTCATATTTAGTTCTCTCAGTCACATTTTTCTGCCTATTTGGATAGATTGTGAATATATCCCTGGATACATTGGGCAAATAGTGTTTCTCCCTTCCTCTCTCTCTCTCTCTCTCTCTCTCTCTCTCTCTCTCTCTCTCATTACTCTCTTTTTTCTAATACATTTGAGTAAGTAAGTATAATAAATTAGAAAGTGGAGGTGTATATTGATGGCAAATGCTAATGAGAGGCTACCTTTTAGTTGTAAGGGTCTATAGTGACATATGTTTACTTTCATATGCTTAAGCTAACAAATTAATTGGATATGCCACTGAATTTTACAGTTCCTGGTACAGAATGTGAAACTGAGTCTCTTAAAATATTTGAACTAATGGATTTCTTCTGAAAGATGTTCCCAGGTCCACACATAAAAAATACATTCCCCTCACATTCGATCGCATTGTTCAGACCAGGAGTTTAAAAAATTACTTTTTTCCTTAGTATGCGTATCAAGTATACTAGAAAGCAGTCTTCCCAGGCTCAGATTCCTGAATGTTGTCAATGAAGCTTTCCAGGGTTAGGGGAGGAAGATATGTCAATGCCATAAAGAGACTTCCCTCCACTCATTCCATCAGTTAATTATGGAATATAAGTATATTTTTAGGAAGCATATTTAGGGCACATCTACACTGACCATCTTAGAAAGGGTGAAGCTGGCAGAGAAGGAGGTGATTCCAATTTAAATCTGATTACACATGGAAGGAGGTCTAGGCCTGGATGGTACATAGGATACTTTTGCACTATCATTCAATGCAGTGTGGGATTCACATCAGCCTGTGTACATCTATTTAATGCAAACAGACTAAGGTGAGTTAACCTAGGGTAAGATGTTCAATGTTTAAAAAAACAAACCCAAGATTCAAAATGTTCCCTGTGTTGAGGGAATAGGGTCAGTCATCCCTGATCCTTATGCAGAATTCAGGATCATGACCCCACAGCTACCACATGCTTCCAGTCTCAGGCAGCCTATGGAGACAGGATGGCCTCCAAAAGAAAGAAAATCAGCATCTACCTTGAACTCCATGCTCTCTACTTCCTGGTTTGTCCCATGTAATTGAGACTGGCAGTTTAGGAGGAAGGGGCTCTCTCCACCTAAATTGCTTTGCCCAGTCACATGGAACAACCCAGGAAGTAGAGAGCATGAAGCTCAAGGTAAGTGCTGATTTTCTTTCTATTGTGGGCTAAATTGGGGTGCTGGGAGGGTAGGATTCTGCCCTATTTTCAGCCATAGTGAACTAGATTCAGTACAGCTGGACTGTGGGTCCACTGTCCCATTTTGGAGATGGATTACAGCACTCCTGTGTAGCCATTTATGCAGCTCCAAATTGTTTCATTCCAGTTTGGTGCTGTGTGTGTAGGACTGTATGTGCCAGCAGAGGTAGGTTTTGATCTGGTTCCAGGATCCTCCGTACCTGGGGCTTCAAGGCCATGGAGGAATCTTCCAACTCTATCATTCTATGGTTCTATGATTGAATAATGTACTTGAGGAAAAGTGACTATAAGCAACTCTAAGTGGCAATTGTTTAGACATTTACAGAAGCCTGCATATTTTTTTCCAGCTGCCAATTATCTGAATGAGTTAAGTGACATTAAATATCTGCCAGACAGTCTGATCCTCCAAAGCAAGCCAACTCTAGACCAGATCTCAGCCAAGCCTCCAGCTGCCTTGCTTGCAGTGAACAGATTTTTGCCTCTTTGCTGATATCGTTAATTGCTTTGCAAATCACATGTCTACAAATCCTTGGCATTTTAGTGCTTGGTTCCTGAAGCCTGATAGTCTGTATCAAAGACTTTTGGTTTCTGGAACTACAGGCTGCAGGTTGATAATTAGAAGGACCTTACAGCACCCTCCCAAGAACTGGGGGGGGGGGGAAATACCACTGGAAATACAGACAGTTTTTCAGTCATTTTGTAAGCCCATGGACAGTGTAGTTAGTTTGAGCAACAGTGATGAAGACTGTAATATCTCAGAGATAATAAGCAGTAAAAGGTAAGCAGGAGAAGTAAGGTGCAGAGAACCTGATTGTTTATGAGACAATGACTGTCAGTTATTCTGGAATTTATGGGCAATTGTTGTCAACTTGCTACATTTTCTCTATGAGAAAACAACACTGTTTAGTTTCTGACTAACTGGAGGCCAAAGATGATGGGTTAAGCCCTGCATCTAATGTAGTTTAACATAAACATGCAAGGTGACATAGACTACTTTCCCACTAGATAGCTATGCAAACATTGTTCTAAATTGATACTTGATACTCAGGTTGACTTAAGTGTATAATTAAGACAGTTTAAAGTATTAATTTGTCCAACTCATAATGTTGTGGCAGATTCTGAAGTGAGAATAATTAAACATTTTTATCCATCTCAAAAAATTGTATTAATTTTTGTTTCTTTCAAACGTGTATAAAAATTTATCTTTAGGTGAAGTACTTAAAGGCAGCAATTTTTAGATGCATGACCAAAACATGTTTGTATGTTAACTTTTGTCTCTTAATGGACTGCTGCAAATCCTACAATTGGGCCTCAGAATCAAGCAGTTCTTTGTAAGTTTACTACTGTGCCACTTTCCCAGTTGCTACCTGAACCACTGAGACTGATGGATTGGAGACATCATTTTTTTCTGTATATTATCTGCACTGTGAATGGACAGCTATGGGAACAAGGTTAATAAGGTATTTCTTGTGAGAATTACAACTATGCATTGTCAAAAATAGTCTCTAATTGATGACCATTGACAAAGTCTTCAGGGTCTGTTGATGTGTGTGTGTGTTTGTGGGGGGTGGGGTGGGGTGGATGGGTCATATCCCAACTGTGTTTGTATTTTCTGAATGTTTTCTCTCTTACCCCATAGGCTAAGAACTCAATAGTTATAACAATAATTCCAGTAGTGTAACTGTGATATATTTCCAATCCCTAGTAATTTCAATGTAATTCTTTCCTGTAGAACTTTTGTTTCACCAACTACTTCATAAAAACTTGTTTTATTACATGCTTATTTAATGTATTTAGTACGTGGTCCATGCTATGAAGTCACCTCCCAAAAGAGACTAATCTGCCTCCTACCTGTTACTTTTTAACCAGCAGACATTTTCCTCCTTATTCAGGCAAGCTTTGGGCAAATGACCGGTTTCCAATGATAAAAATATTTTTATTAAATCAATTCAATAAATATGTCAGTGAATAGTATGAGAACATAAGTTGTGATGTCAGCTTTCATAATTTCAGATTTTCCTATCAGGATCATCTAATTATGTCCATTGACCAAATAGCAATGAAGTTCTTCATATCAATCTATAGTAATTTCATGATTCCATTGGGTGGGTGTTTAATCTGACATTACACAATTAGCGATTGTGCGATGAGTCAAATTCTGAATTATTTTGAGTTATCAGTGTTTGTCTTTCAGCCCTGTCAGTATATTAAAAATATTGTGGTAAGGGCTACTAATATATTACAACACACTCAATTGGATACCTGATGAGGAAATAATTTTTTGGGGAAGCAAAATCTTCTTTGACCACCAAAGTGGAAAGGAATGACAATTTAAAAAATACCAGCAGTAATAAATTACTTTTTTTTTTCTAAAGTGGAAGAAAAGTTAATTGCCTACTAGTTTGCACATGTTGTTCAATAGGACACATTGACTAAGCTTTCAAATACTTAGCTTTCCAAAGATGAAGACATGCAACAATTTGTGAAGTATCAACAAAACTTTTGTTTATCTGTCCATTCCTGACACATATCGAAAAAGTAAGAAAGGTAGAGGTAGAACTTTGCTAGGCTGCTGATATCATGTGTAGGAGATTTTTGAATGTATTGGAGAGGGAGAAGGAGGCCTCCCTTAGTTGAAACAACTAATAATATTCCCTCCAAAGCTTTATTTTCTTCTACCATCACTGAATTCAGGAAATATTAGCATTGCCAGGAAATAACATGGCTTCAAATAGATACTATTGCCAACTATCTCAAAAATACCTAGGGCCCAAATGCCCCAGAAATAGTTTTTGTCACAGGTACGCCCCCCCCCCCCCCCCCCGAAACAAAACTAAAAGAAAAAGAACGTAAATTGCTAAGGTCTCTTTTGCACAAAGCATAATTGAAAAGAATGGAGGCTTGAGGGGTGTACAGGAAAATGTATTCGTCAGAAGTGGCCTAAATGAAGGACACAAAGGTTTCAAAACCAAAGACAGGACTGAAAGGAAATGGCATTTCTATTTCCATTTTTTACAGATATATACTTCTATATCAAAATGCAAATTTTCTCTCTCATTTTGAGCTCGGACTTCAGTTGCCAAACAAATTAAGACAGGTGTCAAGACCCAGAAGCCTCAAGTAGAGCCAAACACAAGATAAAGAGTTCAAACACAGCTTTATGGTACAAAAATAGTCTTTTCAAGCACTTAACTTCAGTGCATAGAGTCAGAGTAGCAATTTGGCATCAAAAACGCAGTAATATCAGTAACAAAAATATAACCCGGATTATAACACACAAAAAAGTCCCAAAAGTCCCAAAAACGATGTGATGTTCAAGCACAAAGTTAGCAGAGTTTAAAGTTCCAAAAGCCAAAAGCGAAAGTCAAACCGGTCCGTGGTCAAGCCGTAGTAAAAGGTAAACACTGGAATGCTGGAGTCTCAGGAATGCAGGAACACTGGAAGCTGTAGCCAAGGACCCAAGTTCAAGAGTTGGCAGTAACAAAGATTTATATCCCATAAAGACACTTTGCCTTCTGCAAAGTATCATTCAAACAGACCCCACTTTTATCCTAGATCTCCTCATTAGAGGATGATGAGCTCCCCACCCTTTCCTCATCGCTCTCAGCTGCATCCAACCCCGCAGCTGAACCCGAGCGCACATTCCTCCACCTCTGCCAGCGTCTGCCAAGACTTAGATCTTGCCAAGTGCTCCCCAGTTGCCAATCCCCTGTGAACCCCTCAAATTCATCACTGCAGGTGGGTTGGTTACAAATGTCCCTAATCTGTTGAACACGGGTCCAATCCAGCTCCTCCTCCTCTCCCATATCACTCCCAGACCCATCACTCCTTTCAAACCCCATGAAATCCTCGTCCTCCGTAGGAGCACTAAGCATTTCCCGGATGCGCTTCCTCTGAAGCTCCTCATCGGACTCCAGATTGTGAGTAGCCCTCTTTACTCCTCTCCTCTCCTCCCCATCTCCCATTTTGCAGTCGGAGAAGCCTTCAAACGTCTCAGAATCACTTGGGGCCATGATTATTTCCCTAAAGCGTTTCCGCTGTTGCTCCCCCTCTGACTCTTGCGCAGACCTCTTCTCCCTCCTACCAGTAGTAGGAACGTTACCATCACGCTGAACTACAACAACAGGTGTTGTTAAGAGTGCAGATCAGAACAGTCAATGATGTACATAAAGGATCATACATAAACAAAATTACTAATGGGGTAGTTTTTGCATGATTGTTTTACTTGATGAGATATGGGATATGATGTACAGATAGGAAAGTACCTAAGCTTCATTTCTTATTTAATTTTTGTTTAAAAAATTCTTCAAGCCATGTTGTTTATTTTTTAAAAGTATTATTTGTTCCCAGTTTCAGAGGTGCATGAAGAAGAGAGATGTTCAGCAATTCATACATTCGCAAGTTTATAAACTGGGGAATAGCCACATGCAGAAACAATCTTTTTAATG
This sequence comes from Anolis sagrei ordinatus, assembly GCF_025583915.1. Lineage (NCBI taxonomy): Eukaryota > Metazoa > Chordata > Lepidosauria > Squamata > Anolidae > Anolis > Anolis sagrei. Next base: position 136,287,042 of record NW_026847549.1, read on the forward strand.
CTGTTTTAAAAAGGCTGCATATATTTTCACCTCTATAAAAATGTGAGATAGAAAATGTCACAGGAATGTGGTTATATTTAGATGTAATTCTCTGAATTAATAGTTAATTAGCAGTTAATTCTCCTCTCCAACTAGACACAGTATTATCCAAAGTTCTTGATCTCCAGATCCATTATTTCCTCTTGTCAATGTACCTTTTTTAAAAAAAAAAATTAAAATTAAATTAAAGAATGTTCTCATTTTTCTAGCTACCTGAAAATCTGAGATGTTCCCAAGGTCATTTAGATAAATGAGAGGTACTTTTTCATGTTAACTCAATACAAAAGCACTCTAGATTAATTTATGATGTGAAAACATTTGACTGGGTGCCTGCAGATATGGGAAGCTGATCTTATCTGGCAACTGGCAAAGCTAAATAGGAATGTCTATTTATCAGTAGTTATGCACCCAAACTAGAGAACAGAGCAATGCCTGACCCACTCATGCTCCAATTTAATCACCGTGGTCAGCTTTCCAGGCATTTTTTTTCAAGTTTCACCACATAGCACTTGGTCTTTTGGCTTTATCTACTTCCAACACAAGGGCAAAAATGTTCTTGGACTTGAGCATTTTATGCTGCAAGTCTGTATACTCCAAAACTTGGAGATGTTTCTTTGGACTACAGTTCTGAGATCAATTAGTCCACAGTCAGAGGCGGCCCTAGGTAATTTTCAACGGTAAGCAAACAGTATTTTGGCGCCCCCCCCCCCCAACCAATCACTGATATATATTTTCTGTTCATCATGGGAGTTCTGTGTGCCATATTTGGTTCAGTTTCATCATTGGTGGAGTTGAGAATGCTCTTTGATTGTAGGTGAACTATACATCCCAGTAACTACAACTCGCATATGTCAAGGTCTATTTCCCCCCAAGAGCACCTCAAGAGCAAAATCAACTATACTGCAAATGCTTACTTTGCGTAATGGGTTGAGCCGCCCCTGCCCAAAGTTTTTCCAAGGACAGTCAATGGTGAATACAGGATACTTAAAGATAAGTATGGGAACTGTGCTGTCAAGTGTGGAATCTCTCTTGTTTTCCAAAATGCAATTGTCTGTATACAATGGTGTATTTAATTAAAATGGACAATATTTCCTAAGAGTTAATTGTGCTGTTCTCTTATTTGTAGAAAACAGTAGCAAAGACCAGAAATTCTATTGAACACTTTAAACAGAAACAATTATATTAAGAAGGATGCAATTCATATACTACCTAGGAACAAATGGCTGTGTGAAACTATATCACAGATGCAAGTTAGTGCGCACACACGCACACGCGCACACACACAGTATAAGATTCACAACTACCTGTCCTCCCAGCTACATATATTCATATTAATGTGAGAAAAATATTAATGGCATAAAATAATACTAGTAATGCATATGAAATTTATTTGACTTTCAAGGAAAAATATTAGAAAAATATTGGGAACATGAAGTTCAAAACTTCAATAAATGCCTAAACCAATAAGACCATTTGAAACAGACATGGGCAACCTTCAACTGTGGCCTTCAACTCCCAGAAATCCCAGCCAGCTTATTGGCTGTTAGGATTTGTGGGAGCTGAAGTCCAGAACACCTGGAAGGCCAAAGTTTGCCCATGCCTGATAAAATATCTGAAACTCTGGAGCCCTCCTGAAAGTGCCCTGCAGGACTCTAGGCTTGTAACTATTTTAATCTTTTTTAAAAAAAACAAACAAACAATAGGTATGTTTGTCATAGCAGTCCAAAATCCATTAGACTATAAGTATTATTTTCACTAAGTTGTCTACTTACATCTGAGATGGCTCTTCTTACACCAATGGTTTAAACTGTAATCCATCTCAAGCATAATATTGGGTTCCATGAATATATGGAATGTAGCTCCAATTTCTGAAATGTCCAGAAATGTTTTCACAAAGTTGTCTTCAACGAACTATGCACATGATTCGAAGTTAAGCCAAAAAAATATATCTAACCCATAATATTTTATTTTGAAAATATGTGTGCCTTCTCTCCTCTTTCTTTTTATTAGGAAGGTATCAATGACTACATACACTGGCAATTATTCATCTCTATTATGATGATTGGAAAGTAACAAGAACTAAAGCAAGTTCATAGATTCCTTGAAGTTATTTATTCCCTCATTCAATAGATCCCCCCCCATCAAGTACTTTGTAGCCTTTAAATCCTATTTAGTTCTGACTATTTAGTTCTCACACCTTCATTTAGGTTATACTCTGTAACAGATTGCAGAAGACATCCTATCTATGTTCCAGTCCATCCTATGAAATGTATGATATAAACTGAAATGCTTCAGATTGTTCCAATAGCAATATTTAAAAGAAAGACTGCCTTCCTGCCTTCCTAGAGAGCATAAATTGTCATTATTGTTGTTTTGTAAATGCCAGGAGGATCATCCAACTCAGAAATGAAATGTGAAAGGTGTAAGAGCAGCAGCAAACATTTTGATTCATCATCACCAGAGGAAATTAAAATAGCTTTTGTATGTTGGACTGAAACAATAACTTATGACTGTAGTTTATTATTATATTCATATACAGAGATCGATCTTGATTTTTGAAGTGTGGAAAACCATCAGGGTTAATAATACAAAAATTGCATTTCAAAAGCCCTTCCAGTTTAGCTTTCCAGCTCCAACAATAACCAGAAACAAATATTAATAAAAATAAAAATCTATTAATTTATTTTAAACATTTTGCCAATGCTGGTTATTGTTCTCCATAGTCACAACCTAAGAACCTCTCCTACACAGTTTAAATTAGTTCAACAGTGTTTTATGCATCCCAGCTTGTGTGGTGCCTCATCAGGTCATGTAGAATGAAGAAAGGTCATGGAAAAGTGGCATGATTTTTTAAATATTGTGTTTTACATTTTGTGGTCTGAGTAGCAATAAGCCACTAAGTAGAATTTAAATATCAGTTGGGTATAGCTTATTTATTCTAGTATATTTCCTTCAATTTATGCCCAAGAGTTTAAAGAGTTTGTCAGACTTTTCAACTTATAAATATGGTGGCAGTACACAAAAATATGGTGGTGATGCAATCCAAGGATTATTTAGATGGTAAAACTCCCCTATGCTGAGATAAGCAAATGGTCCACCTAGCCTAGTACATAGTCCAAGATTTGTGAAAGTGTGAAGACACTGAAAAGTGAATAATTGTTGAAAGTACAATTATCTGATTTTCATTAACCAGTAAGATAAATAAGAATGCCTTGCAGCCCCCACCCACTCACCCATGATGAGTTATTTCATAAATGACCTGAAGGAAATTTCTCTCACCATACTTTTTGGAGGTGGGATGACTCATAGATAAATTATAATATTCTATTCATGTCTAATTGGAGGTGGGACTAATTATGTTTTGTAGAGCTTATGCTCATGTAAACTTGCTAAAAATGAGGAAAATAAAGCAGGAAAAAACCAATGTGGAGTAGGAACCATTTCATGAAAGCATTTTTCTTTTAATATCTTGGAATGTTTCATGACTTTTGGATTGAATTTCATTTCTCATCAGCTGGTCCTAACTCAGCAGAATGTCATATATTTATATGGATAATTTGTGAATTTGACAAATCAATTGATTGATAAGATGCTTTTCTCAGTTTGTAGAATCGTGGGGAGAAACCACATTGGAACAAAATACAGGATTTTTTCATAGCAATGGCAGTAATGCAGATCTTGTGCCAAAATGCTTTAAAAACTGTATTACTATAGTCTTTCATTATTAATGTCCTTTTAGTCCAAGAGTGAATATGTTCTAGAGTCCCCCAAGGCCATGTGCTGACATATTTTTATCCAAATGACTTGATCGTCCCATCATAGCCATCATTTAAATTGATCACAATTTTTTAAACTTTCAATCGCTATTAAAGGTAAATTGAGATTGTCAACAGGGGGGAAATCAAAGCCCAATTTACAATGGCCTAATTTCCACCCAATGAGTGAGTTTTCCAACCAAGAACGGATTATTGTTGGTGGTCTAGAGGGGTGATGCGAGTCTGGGGAGTCTCACAGGACACATAGGACAACCTCACAGGCAACCTCTGTGCTACATGATTTCCTCTCCCAACGATGAGTCTGTCTATAGCAGTGGTTCCCAACCTTTGGTCCTCCGGGTGTTTTGTATTTAATCTCCTAGAAATCCCAGCCAGCTTACCAGCTGCTGGGAATTGTAGGAGCCGAAGTCCAAATCACCTGGAGGACCAAAATTGGGAACCACTGTTCTACACAGAGAAAAATATCTGTTCCCACCCGATAGATGCTAGCACATAACATTCTTGATTGTTCACTTGCAATTGAGATTTCTGGGCTTCAATCCATTTCAAAAGGCATTGCCTTTTACTCCAAGGTCTTACAGAAAATCTAGGCCTTTGGATATGTGACTGGCCCTTACAAATGTCATTGCTTCACTGTGTTTTTGTAGGAAGAAATTACTGGTGAGTGGAACTGTTTGAAGGGAGGTAAGTCTTCCCACCAGAAAGTGGTTCTTTTTTTTATTGAATTTTTATGTATTTATTTCAGTAGAGTTTATGTGTGCAGATACTTGCATGACAGTGTGTCATTATTAGTGTATTTATTCCCATAGATGATGTTGTGGGGAAGGGGACCATCCAAAGCTGTGTGGCCAAAAATAATGTGAGATATTAGAAACAGCAAGATGACTTCATGGGGAGGGGGGAGGGGGATATGTTGCTTGTTATGGTGATTTTGCCATTGTGTGTGTGCCATTGTGTCACTGCAAGGTCAACGTGGATGAAGAAAATATGGTGGCAAACATTTTTTGAATAAGTGTAGACAAGCCCTTAGTAACACACCATGTAATTAAATTGAAAAGGAAGTTTAATTTTAGCTAGTAACACTTTTTATGGTACAAAGACTACAATACCTCATGTTTTCCCAGGATGCTGGTATTAAGCAAGTTATTAAATAAAGAATGATGAACACATGGAGTGAAATTTGTTAATGATATCTTTTTAGCTTTGCTTCCTTTCCTTCTTCGTTAATGACAGCTTTTTTCTAATGATGCAGGGTTAGGCTGGTATCACCCAGAAATACATGGCCCTCTTAGTTCAGCTGTATTAAGCAATCATGCAAGTGTGGCATGTAAGAGACTTACAGGACTAACATGCAAACTTGCCAACTTGTTAAACAATTTGCAAGTATGTCTGTTAGTCATTTATATTCTTGGAGAGGAGTGTTATTAACAAAACACATTTTCAGTTGCAGAGATTTCAGTTCTTTGTGCCATTAGAAGTCTACAGAATTGATTTAACTTAATTGTATATAGGGTCATAGCCAGAGGGTTGTTTGGTATCCAGTGGGGTTTGGTTCTAGAACTCCCCATTGGAATATATATATATATATATATATATATATATATATATATATATAATGACATAGTAAAAATGTTTCCCTTATACAAAACAACAACATTAAAGTTTGCTTTTACAATTAAAAAAACATTTTAAAACCATGGATGGTTTAATCCTATAAGTGTATATATACAGAAGAACAACTGTATGTATGAATTTTCATTCAAATTGAAATGGAAAAATTAGTAGGAAATAGTTCAATTAATTATGAGTTTATCTTTCTCAGTAACAACTCATTAGCATTTTACTATTAGCTCATTTCTACTGTCTTCTCATTTCTGACTTTTAATTATATCAAATGCATAGGACTCTTCATATCCAATGGTGCCCCACTAGAGTGATCCCTGTTTAGTTCACTTTAATTTAGTCACATTTAGAAAAGTATTTTTAAAAGATCCATTTTTCTTGTAATACTGTTGCTTATAAATTATATTTCATGAGGTAATAATATATTTGATATCTCTGATCTATTCAATGAGATCAATAGTTGAGTACAAATATCATAGTGAGCCTCTCAATGTATCACAGATCCAACAGTTTTTTTAAAGTGCCCCAGACTGACACATGTATTATGTACCTCAGCTAATCCTCTCTTTTTGGATAGCATTGGACCGTATTTGATATATGCTATATGTTTGTCACATTTTGGTCAACAGTACTGATCGTCTTCCTTCAGGCTTGTCAAGAAAAGGATGGGTTTGGGTTTTCTGAGAAGCAGTTCAGTTTTTTTTCCATCTTCATAATCCCAGTTGGATTTGCAATAAGCACTGTTAATTAAAAAAATTGTATACCTCTGTAGTTCCATTTTGAAGATAGACTGCTATTGGTGTTTGAAAAGGAATTATTTTCCAGAGAAAAATTAGTGAATGATATATGTAATGTTATGTGATTTTTCTGCAGAGCAGCATTTCTTAACCTAGCTTGTAAGAACCCTTGAAATACTTTTCAAGTCTCAGGGTCCTATACAAAATGTATTATGGGTTGTTGTAGGTTTTCCGGGCTATATGGCCATGTTCTAGAAGCATTTTCTCCCGACGTTTCACCTTCATCTATGGCAAGCAAAATGTATTATATTTACAAGACAGAAAAAGTGGGTTTTGCAATCATCTCTTATGGAATCCCTAGCATCTTCTACAGAATCTAAACATAGAAGTAAAATGGGAAAGATGGGCAAATCTCAGCCACATTGTATTTAGAATTCCAAAAATATTTTCCTTTCTTATATGCATGCTAAGTGCAACCTTGGCGTAGAGTACCATTCTGGATGAAGTTAATTGTAATACTTTGCTATACACTGATTGAAAACCTTATCTTGATACCAATTGGATGACAATAAGAATTTCAGTATGGCAGATGTTTCCCTTTTCTGGTTAGAATCCTTAGTACTGTTTCTTGCCAGGGTACCACATTATTTGAAACAAGAATGTATGCTAGTGACTACCTTTCACTTGATGTCTGGAACAGCAATAGCAGCACCTGAATAAAGAAAAAAAAGAGGATGATTTGTTTGTTTCATGTTAAGTACATTTCCAATCAGTCCTCTACTAGGCCTGTGCAATCAATGAAAAAATATTTCAATACTCATTACAAAATTAGGGGAGCACCAGCAAGTCATTTCCCAAAGTGTTTCTGAAATATTGTGTCTGTTTTGTTATTATAACGAAAGTAACAAATTGCTACTTGCTAAACTAAGAAACAAAAGTAATAAATGGCTACAATAGTAGAAAATATTTACCACTGTTACCCACCCTCCCCCCAAGTTTCAGAATGTTTCACTCATCTATTGGTTTTGGATGAATTATTAAGGTTTTTACCCAAAAAAAAAATTAAAAACAAACTACAAGAGCTATATCCTTGAATTTATCTACAATGCCTTAACATAACCAGGGCATCATTCCCCCCAAAATTCAGAAAGATTAGCAGATCTCCTGCTTTTTGGGGATTTTTTTTACATTTTTGTCAAAACAAATTAAATCTTTCTAGCTGCTATGGCGGAGTGGAGTGGAGTGGGGTTTGGTGGAGTGGAGGCCACACTTGGAGGAAATGTGTTTCCTGACTGAAACAACCTGTTCTGTGTTTTTTTGACTCAATTGCACACAGATTGCATGGCAGTAGCCCTTGAAAAAGTGGCTAAAAAGGCTTATTCCTGACTGAAACCACTTGTTCTGTGCTTTTTGACTCAATTGCACACATATAGCACAGCAGTGGCACTAGAAAATGTTGCAAAAAGGCTTGTGCCTGACTGAAACAACTTGTATGCTTTTTGGCTCAATGCACACAGATAGCATGGCAGTAGCCCTTGGAAATGTTGCAAAAAAGGCTTGTGCTTGACAGAAATAACTTGTTGTGTGGTTGTTTTTGGCTGCCAATGCATACAAATAGGTCAGCAGTGCACTCAGCAGGCCAGTACCCATCAAAATTTTCTAAAATGCAGAAAAAGATAAAACAGTCATAAGGCAAAGGCACCCACCCACCCCAAAAAAGAATAAGCGAAGCAAGCAAGCAGTGCCTGCCAGTGCCTCGACTACAGCGTGCAAAGCTTCTCTCTTCTTTCTCTGGCAAAGACTTGAATCAGCTTCAGTGAAAGAAGCCAAAACTTAGTACGCCAGTCGTCTTCCTTCTCTCTCTCTCTCTCCTGTGTGGTGCCTGCCTGTCTGTGTGCCTATAATAGTACCACGCTTGCCTGCAAAACTGAACTGAACCTGGTGTGGAGTTCTTTTAATTTCCACTGTCCAATCACAAATGAACACTGTTGTGTGGCACTTGGGAATTTAAAGAGCAATAGCCATGGGGCCGCCTCCGCTTCCTCCTCCCCTCCAGCCCTGATTGGCTGAGAGGCATGGCTATACATTTGGCTTAACCTCTCAGTAATGCTTGGATAGTCTGTGAATTATAACTATAAATTATATAATGTTTATATAACTTACAAAAATACCAGGTGAAAGTTTTGATGCTTAAATTTTTGGCATGGGTGAAGCGTTGGATATCTTATTGTATGCATGAATCTAACAAATTAGATCTGACGTATGACAATTGAAAATTTGCACAGCCCCACCCTCTACAGTTGTCAGTGTGTCTTTTGTGAATGTGATTATTCATGGATTTGACTAAATTATTTTCTCTAGGGATCCTTAGGTCCTCCAGTGTAATTCTATGGTCAGCTTCCAGTGGAAGGGCTGAATATATTTATAAAAATCACAAGCCATCAGGCTCCTCTACTATGTACTGAAATAAAGATTCCTATATCCAGCTGCACTTATTAAAACACCTGATGCTGAAATTAATGATTAGACACTCTTGTGTAACATTTCATAGCTCCATCAATAATATTTTAATCCCTGTTTGGATACAGTGAAAGGTAACTGTTTAAATTAATTAATACTGCACTGCAATTCTTCTTATCTCTCTCACACACAAACACACAGAGAGAAGGGAGAGGAAATTGATTTATTAATAACTGTTATATTTTGCTGAAAAAGAATGAATGCATTTATTTTAAAATTGTCCAAGTTTGAGAATATCTATTTTCTGGTCCCAAACACTCCATTCTCCTGGAAAGGAAAGGGTAATTAATGGAAAGTGCAGATTCATGTAAGATACATTGCAAGCAAGTGTATTTTATGATTTTGTAATATAATCACAGGTCATGGGGCATACCTGCTAAAATGTCCATCTTCATTTCCTGTCTTTGTGAAGATTGCATCTGATGAGATTACTGTTGTTAAAAGCTGAAGAGTGCTTGTTTTTAATCAGCTATGTTTTTTCATATGTTTACAGCAGTTATGCAGGATTATGAAACCAATACCCTTGGACATTTGTCCCTGGGAGATTTAACAGCTGGGTTTGCTTTTATGTCCAAGATATAAAATACATTCTATATGTGAAAACCACTGCAATACATTTGTGATTGTGTATGCCTATCTATTCCATACAGGGAACAAATAATCAATGAGATCATATGATTCTAACATTCTGTGGATAAAATGTGCATTTATACATACATACACAATGGTTACTGAAACAATAGGAGATTTTGAGGTAGGCTGCTGTTCAAAACATCTAAGCATGCTCAACAGTTGTAAGAACATCATCATTTTTTCCCATTAGTGTGTGTTATACCAGCTACTTTTAATTAAACCCATTTGTCCTTCTCATTACCTAAACTATTCCTTGTAATCTCCACTATTTATCTTCCTTACAGAGGTAGTCCTGTAGTTTTTACACGCAGGAAACCAAAAAGTCATAGAAATGCAATCTAATATGGCAATTTCCTTTTTGTCAAAGTCTATCGTTGGATCAGGAAGTGGAAAATTAAACAAGCTTATTTTTCTGCTGAAATGAGTGATGGAAAAAGCTTTAACTTTTTTTTGTTCATTTGCATTTCTCTGTTCTTTAAAATATGATGCCAAGGTGAAATGCTTGCTGCCACATTAACATTTTTGTGTCCTACTCAAGAGTCACAGCGAGGACATACATGGCATTAAGAGAATGAACAGTATTTTTCTGAGTCTGTCCTCATTCTTTTGGAACCTTGTGCATGTATTGAATGTCAGATATACCTACTGCGTGCGGACTGGAGATAGCGGCTGTGCATGAGACATGTGTGGCAAAGATAGCAATGCCTTCAGCTCTGGGGTGGCAAAGATAATAACCAGGCAAGCCTGATACGTGCAATGCACTCTGAGAAGAGATAAGAATGTTAATGAGGTCACTGAGCAATTGCACAACTTCTGAATAATGGGACATCAAGTTACGCAGCTGGGGCAGCAAAAGAAATAGGGAAGAAAGGTTAAAAATAGGAGACTGATTTTGTGTGGGTAATCCATCCTGTTAGAAAAGATCACTTGCTAATGTTAGGGTTATTAATTATAGTATTAGAGTGGAAATGAAGCCATTTTTATTGATGCCATCATTTTCTTTTCCATAAAGGGTTTAACACTCCCTCATTCTTTTACTCAGGACTGTGCAACTAAAATGTTTTGAAGTAGAGAAGCAAGAAAGAAGTAATTTTATTCTAAATGTTGATGTTATAAACACTGATGTCTGTGAGCAGACAAAGCCCTAAAAATGTCACGTATGAAGGCAGAATGTGTCATAGAGCTACTTCTTTCCTGAACCCACGATTGGTTTTTTCTCTCTTTGCGCACCTTCTCTTTCTCTTTGTGCACCAGATGTATGGGCATATGACATATAAACTGCTCCTCATTCTATGATGATGATGATGATGATGATGATGATGATGATGATGATGATGACGACGACGACTCAAGGTGGGGTACAACAAGGTCAAAACACATCAAAATAAAACACAAACAACAAAACACCTAAATCAAAACACACCACTATAAAAATACATATATCAAAACACATAATTCTAATATACATACAACAAAATGCATGATACAAAGATCAAAATACAGTGGCAGTAGAATGTAAATCCGAACTCATGGTTCAAAGTTGACTAGGTAGGCTGCCAGAAGAGATGGGACTTCAGTTGTGTCTTAAATTATGGCAGCTCATTCAGCTGTCGAATCTCTTCCAGCAGGTAATTCCTCAGTCTTGGCTGATGAAAAGATCCTGTAGGTGATGGCTGCCAGTCAGGTTCTGGCTGATTGGGGTAAGCATCCCCTGGAGAACCTCAGGGTCTTAAGGGGTGGGTTATATGGGAGAATGTGATCCTGTAAGTAATCTGGACACAAACCATGTAATATCTTTTTTCTGTAGGAAGGTAATAAGTTCCCTCATTAACTATATAACTCTGATAAATGATAATAATTGTAACTCCAACCTTCAAACTTACTTTATTTATTTATTTATTTATTTATTTATTTATTTATTTCGAGCTTTTATAACCCGGTCTTCTCGACCTCCGAAGAGGGACTCAGGCCGGCTAACAGCAGAGGGTTAAAATACAATAAGATAAAGCACAGTAAACATCATAATACAATCGTACAAAAATACATTAAAATACAATTATACAACTTACAAAAGGTCAGTTCGTGAGAATAAATCATAAATTCATCGCCATCTGCCCGTGTGGTCAGCAGTTATTGACTCAATCATCGTTCTGCGAATGCAGTATTCCAAAGCCATATCTTTACCAGCTTTCTAAAAGTCAGGAGGGAAGGGGCAGATCTAATCTCCATCGGGAGGGAGTTCCAGAGTTTACCAGGCAAGAGCTGCATAGGGAGAAGGAGATCTATTCTTTCAGTGATTGGAGCAAGGATAAATATTAGGTTTCTCCTCCTTGCCAGCTGGGAGAGAAGGGCTATTTGCTGGCCCCCAGTGAAAAAGGCCTATGGGTAAGTAGTCCTAGCCAGTACTTCTTGTGCAGGGTAGGACTGGCTTGTTTATTGACCACAGCCCCACAATTCAGGTTTGAATAATAGTCCACTCTCCCACCCTAAAAACAGTGTACCTAGGGAGTCACTTTGAGGTGCAGTAGGAATTTTACCCCCTCTTTATGGGGTAGGCTGGGGGTTAACCTACCCTATAGTGTTTAAGGATGGGAAATTGGCTAGGGTGGAGCATTAAACAGGCTGTGCTGTAGTAAAACTGGGATAGTATTAATATCTCAGTGTTCCCCTAAGAAACCCTGTTTTGGTGAAGGCCAGGAACAGGAACCTCCACTTGTGGGTTTGGACAACCAAAGCGGGTGAAAATGGGAATGGCCTTGGAGCTGTGTGAGAGTTCTAGCCCCACTGAAGCCTTGCAGCTTGGGTTGAGATTCTCTAGGCAGCTTCCTTAAGGATAACCCCAGCAGAGGTGTGCTCAGAGGTCTCAGGTACCTTGCCCAAATTAGCTGAGGAAGAGGTCTGGGAGGGCCAAGGCTCAGCTTATCCTACATCAAGTTTACCCCCCCCCCATGAGTTTATTTCAATACATGAAGAAAGTTTGAATAGGTAACCTTAATACAGTTGCTTAATACAGTAATTCCCATATTGTTGTCTGCTCTCATTATTTCAGTGACGGATGAACAAATGTTTCAATCAGATTTGGACGAGGCAGGGCAAGAGAGAATACTTACTGATATAAGATTTCATGCTACATTGAAAAATATTTTAAAAGCAAAAAAAAAATGTTTACTGAGCATCAAGAAGACCTAATAAGAAAGATCCTACTTAGACTGACAAGAATCCTTTCACTTCAGAATTTATTCTCTGAAAATTTTCATGTAATTGTGCATAAAGAGCAACATTTTCTTCACAGAAAATATTCACATGTAGAAATATTATTTTCCACACAGAAAATGCAGCAGTTGAGGACTTCATCTTCTAATCCTCAGGTTAAAAAAGGAGGAATCTCAGGGTATGTAGTACTGTCTTAAAACTATATATATGCAAACTGTCCTCATGCATTATACTTTATTTTCTTTGCTCCTGCCCCCTACAAAAAAGAATAAAAATCATACTCTGTGCATCTGTGCTTGCTGGCTAATGTAGCATACTTAATGATATCATGTGGGTCTACACCTTCGACCATCACCATGTAACATCTCCATAGTTTTCCTCCTGATCATTCAGAGGGGATTGATCCTAGGTCTCAGGTCTTGATCCTGAAATTTTAGGTTCTTGGAGATAGTTGAGCACAACCCTTGCTAACCTTAGATCCATTTTTTTATTTTATTTTATTTGTTGTGTCAGGAGCTACCTGAGAAACTGCAAGTCACTTCTGGTGTGAGAGAATTGGCCGTCTGCAAGGACGTTGCCCAGGGGACACCTGGATGATTTGATGTTTTTTTAATCATCCTTGTGGGAGGCTTCTCTCGTGTCCCCTGATGAGAAGCTGGAGCTGATAGAGGGAGCTCATCCGCCTCTCCTCGGATTCGAACCTGCGGCCTGCCGGTCTTCAGTCCTGCCGGCACAAGGGTTTAACCCACTGCGCCACCGGGGGCTCCTAGATCCAAATTGATTAGCTGGAAGAAAATGGGCATCGTCATGAACTACTGATAATGTAATATAAAGTATCTTGTAGAGATAAATCATCATAGGATTTTCTTGGTTTGTTCTTCAGATTGAGAGATGTAACTTGCCCAAGATCACCCAGTTTCCCTAGCCAAGTGGGGATTTGAACCTTGGTCTCCCAGTGTCCTAATCTAACACTCAAACCAGTATACTATGCTGGCTCAAGACACTTTAGCTTCCCAAAATATATTTTTGTTGTGGGTATGGAAATAACCAGGACTGATGTAATAAGAAGAAAAGAAAGTATTTCTCCTTGGTGCCAGGAAAATAAATTCCTGGAAATTGTTAACTCATTAACTTACACTTTTAAAAGACTTGCATATGCCTTTCTTCCTTTTCCTCAAGAACAATTCCTCCCAAACAGAAGGCTGCATCTACACTGTTGAATTAATATAATATGACACCACATTGATTGCCATGGTCCAATGCTATGAATTAATGGCATCTGTAGTTTGGCAAAGCATCAGCACCTTTTGGCAGAGAAGGCTAAAAACCTTGTAATACTACAACTCCCAGAATTCCATGGCATTGAGCCACAACAGGTGCTATCGAAAGGTGCTATCGAACTGCATCAATTCTACAGTGTATATGCACCCTCTATGTATGTAAAGTGTACCAGATCACTTGAGTAGCTAAGGAATTAGATAAGCCAGGGAAGAGCTCTTTCCTCTTGGGCCTACCTTTAAAAGTTGAAATCAGCACATTAAACAGGGCATAGAAAATAAGTCTATTTAACAGCAAAGTAATTTAACTTTGAATGGAAAGCCACTGCTTAACTGCACCATGGTAGTACTCTATAAACTTTATTTCACTGAATGAAAATCCTGTGTTCCTTTCTGAACTGCCTTGGAACTAATTAATTTTCAGTGTATTCAACTGTATTAAAAGTGAATGTGATTGCTGGCTGAAAACAACTAAAGTGGAGCATATTTAATTTAAAACTCCAGAAAGAAGTAGCCAAAGTTTAACAGCATCTGAGCAAGTATATGTCTTATTTATGTAGGTAATTTCCATTTCCATTAGCTGATAAATACAAAATAAAATGTGGAAAGACAGACGGAGTGAGTACTTCTCTAGGTTAGAGAAGTAATGGCAGCAAAATTGAATTGGTACCATCACCATAAAATCCTTGAATGGATAAAACTGCAATAAGATAAAGCAACAAATTCTTAGGCCAGTCTTAATTCTGCAGAAAGTTACTGTTATTTTAACCCATTTATTCTTTGGATTGATTGATGTTCCTGAATATGTAGTCGAACTATACAAGTAGGAGAAGCAAGACCAAACCAGTAATCATGTATATCCATTATTTTCAAATTTTATGTTTTTAGGGAAGTGATATAATAGAATTGTAGAATCTTAAAGTAAGAAAGAATTACAAGGGCCATATAGTGTAATCCTCTACCATGCAGGAAAACACTACTAAAGCACTGCTGAAAGATGTTCATCCTATCTCTGTTTTAAGACCTCCAAGCAAGAAGAATCCACCATCTTCAGTGGCAACTATTCCACTGTTAAACAGCTGTCACCAGAAATATTTTCTGGGTTGCTGTGAGTTTTCTGGGCCATTTCTTCCTCATTTTGGAGTGGAATCCGTTTTCTTAAAATCAAGTCATTTGAAATGCAGTGCTGGAGAAGAATTTGATGGACTGCTAAAAGACCAGCCAGAAGTCACGGAAACACAGTCCTGTAGTCCAAGGACCCAAACTTGAGAGTAATGGCAGTAACAAAGATCCAAACCCGATAAGACACTTTGCCTTCTGCAAAGACCCATTGAATTAAAATCAACTTATATCCTATAACTCCTCATCAGAGGATGAACTGCTCCCCACCCTTTCATCATCACTTTCAGCTGCCCCATTCCCTGCAGCTGAGCAATGCCTCCCATCTCTCCACCTTTGCCACCTTTCAAGACTTAGGTCTTCCCAAGTGTTCCCAGATTGCCAGTCCTCTGCAAACCCCTCAAAGTCATCACTGGATGTAGGCTAAGTACAGATGTCCCTAATCTCCTGCACACAGGTCCAGTCTAAAGCATCCTCCTCCCCATCATCACTCCCAGTCCCATCACTCCTTTCAAAACCCACGAAGTCTTCATCTTCTGTTGGAGCGCTAAGTATATCACGGATACGCTTCCTTTGGATCTCCTCATCTGATTCTTGTTCTCGAGTAGCCCACTTAACTCCCCTGCTTTCCTCTCCTTCCCCCATTTCACAATCTGAGAAACCCTCAAAGGACTCTGAATCAGTTGGAGCTATGAATATGTCTCTAATACGCTTTCGCTGCTGCTCCTCCTCCAACACCTGCGCAGCCCTCTTCTCCCTTCTACCAGTAGTAGTAACGTCACTATCACGCTGTACTACAACAATATGATACTGAAATAAATGCTGATAATGTTAACAGCCATTATAGATAATATTTGAGTAGTGTTTGAAGACTTAATACACATAATGTCACCAATAAAAATGCATGAAACACTGCTGAAAGTGATATTACAAATATAACAGGAAAATTAAAACATCAGGCTCTACCTCAGAAAAAACAAGCTTACAACAACACGCAAACATACAAGATCAAATCTAATTTTTCTATAGATAAATAAGCTCCAGCTGTGGGTAAATCAAAATAGCTTCTATTAAGATACTTACTCTGAGTGGTAAATGCAAAGCAGATTGCTAATGATGAATAAACAATTTTTATTTGTAAAAAGGAATCCAGACATCAATTCCTAGGACTTCTGTTGCCATTTCATACAGGGTCTTCTTCAGTGGGAACATACCTTATATCACATTGTGTTATGGTTAAAGATTTTCCAAAGTTTTCCCTCCCAGTCAGAGTCTCCTTTTCTTTAGTCCTTGCTGATAGTTAGTGTAGCAACCAGAACAAGATAGTTGTGTGTTTAAGTGATATCTAGTGTAGTTAATGTAGCTGTCATAATATTGACTTTCTCACATTTTTATACACAGACATTTTGCTTTTTATTCTATGAAGATACCAATCATACTTTTTTTCTTTTTCACCTTCCAATATGCAGTCATCAGGAGCTTACATTTAGAAAAAAATACACAAAATATAGCACCCATCTTTTAAAACATTGCTATACTTGCTGGTAAAAGGGTTTTGTTACAGGATTATGCTGAACTGACCCCAAGCTCTCAAATATATCATATTATTTTGCTTTCCTGCTTCAATTATTCCACAGAAAGTCATTAAAGCACTGTCTGTGGTTTTCTTGCTGGTTTCATGTCTTTCTTCTTCTGCAGCTTCTGAAACACACCAAGCAAACCTCTGAATGACATGTACAAGTTACTATTTTGCTTTGGATTAAATTATATATACAAATCAAGTACAACTCTGGCAGCAGAAACCTTACTGGCTTTTGATGTAATCAAGCTTGATGTGACCAATTCATAGACGCTAACTCTACTGCATTAAACCAGCTATGAAGTGCCAAGTACAGCATTAAAATATTCCATAGGGAGTAGCCTAGAAATTGGGTTTGTCATGTCTAGAAGATTTGATCTGTTCTTTGAAGCAAGTGGAGGATGCATCAAAGCATAGTTAATGGGGTGTGTCCAGATGTGAACACTGATGAAGTCTGCAGACAGACATGATACTCCACTGAGTAGATGGTGAGGAGTTTTCCCCTTCATTTCTCCTTATCTTTGTGGTTCAATGTATTCTAAAAGTTCAGGGGGTGAACTGAAAAAACTGGGAGACAATGGTGGTGGTGGTGGTAGTGGGCTATAGACTGCCAAATAAAATATAATTAAAATAATCTCCTTACCTTCTTTCAGCAAGAGATCCCAGTTGAATCTCAGGGCAGGAAAAAGTCTTCTCCTTTGGATTTCCCACTTGCTCATTTTTAAAAATGAGAATTAACATTTAAAAACTTACTGGGTGTCTTTTTGTGTTGAAATAATTTATTTCTTGTTAGAGCAGTTCCCCATGCTAATTAAGATGAATTGTTTCTAATTAACAGAAACTTGGCATTTCAAGATTGGTTTGAAGTCCACGTTCTAAATGTCTGCAGAGAAAACACAGCAATCAGCATCAGATAAACGATATTGATTCAGCAACTGTCTGGCTGGAAATGCTGGATGTTCATTACTCATAACATTGTTCATACAATAAGCTTTCTGTGACAAAATGTTAAAATGAAAAATAATTTGATAACCAAGAGAGTGGCTGGCAGCCGGGTGCTAATAGGACTGTGCCTCCAAATAAACTTCCATTTATCTCCATAATGTTACTGTGCCAGTTTCCACTAGTTGTGTTCTTACAAAGTGAGTTTGATTGAAATAGAGACAAATGCATAATGAAGACCTCATAGAAACTCAGAGACTTGATGGAAATGCCCTGATGTTTTTCACACTAAGGGAATACAGAACCTTGATATTGGTGGCCTTCAAAGCAACAAGGGGAGGCAACTGTTGTGGGTTTTAGCCCAGACTTTGAGGGAAAGGTGGTGAATCCAATATGCAAAATTGAGTTATTACCTTGGAGAACTCTTTAAAGTTTGATCCAAATCTCTAGAACATATTCACTAAGCTACTGACATGGAGTAAGTAGTTGTCCCAGGGAGATTTTTGAGGATTTGTTTTTATAAGAACTCACTAAAATTTCCAAATGTCTTTATATTCAGGATGGAAAGAATTTAGGATGAAAAAAAATAGATGACTGAATCTTAATCAAACATTTTGTCAATTACTCATTTGCATGCCTTCCCAGAAGTAAAAGTGAGAAACAGCACAGTGGAAAAATTTGCCTTATGAACTTCTACTCAGTTTTTTTTTTTAAAAAAAGAAATCAAATTACTTGTGGTGGGGAAATGGATAGTACAGAAAGTACCCACAGCTCAGCCATTCACACAGGTGCATGCAGAAACCCAGCTCTTTCACATAATGTGTCCATTCACCCAAGCCCATCCACTTCTCAAAGAAAACATAAGCAAACCTTCTGATCCCATGTAGTTTTTGATGATTTTTCCAGTGCCTCTGACCTACAATCTACTAAAGCTGTCACTTTAGTGGTCTACAGCACAAGAAAGGTATTAGAGGAAAGAATGGACAGGCATAGTTCTGGCCCAATTTACCTATCCGAATGTATCTCGGCCTATCAGCCCACCAGGACCCTAAGATCTTCTGGGGAGGCCCTGCCTCTATCCCGCCTGTTTCACAGGTGCGGCTGGCGGGGACGAGAGACAGGGCCTTTTCTGTGGTGGCCCCGCGGCTATGGAACGCCCTCCCATGGAGGTAAGATCAGCCCCCTCATTGATGGTATTCCGGAAAAGACTAAAAACCTGGATGTTCGAGCAGGCGTTCGGTTAACTCAGTGCAATAAGTGTAATGATTGAAGGATTGGCAATCTGGACGACGAAACTGGATCGCGTTTTTAGTCAAGAGATGAATTGGATTGTTTATTGATATATGTATTGTGGATTGTGTTTTTATGTTTTTAAACTGTATACTGTTGTTTGTTATAAGTTGTTGTAAACCGCGTTGAGTCGCCGGCTAGGCTGAGAAACGGCGGTATACAAGTATAGCAAATAAATAAATAAATAAATAAATAGTGGCTGCCAATCTTATAAAACAAATGTTCAGGTCCAGGAGAAGCACTGGAAATCTCAACATACTCATTTATGTAAAATAGGAAAAGCAGTTCCCAATGCCTCCTGTCTTTGTTTGCCGAACAGGGAGACCATTGTGGTGCACTCAGAAGTGACCCAGACAGGAATGTTTACCAATCCTAGTCATCAGATATGCAACAATGAAGCATAATGTCCTTTAAAAACAGCAAATTTCCAAGTGAGCCCTGAGTCCCTTCTGGGAGAGAGGGCAGGTTATAAATAAATTATTATTATTATTATTATTATTATTATTATTATTATTATTATTTCTCATAACTAATGTTGATAGGTGAGAATTCATTACCAACCATTTCAACTATATCAACAAATTCAATGTAATTCTCCCTAAGGCTGCTGCATTAAGTATATGAATAGGGAAAGGCTATGGTAAATCCACAAATCCATTTTGAATGCTCCTGCAATTCGTTTTTCTCCCATTCTTCTATAGCCATTCCTTAATTTGTTTTGGAGGCAGTGATAGATTTCACTTTGGTTAATGCAACATCTGCAAGGAAAAGAAATAAAGTTGCAACATATACATTGAAACTTTATGGAATGAAATAACTTGCAAAGGACAAACTAGTCTCTGTTTCAACTTACCTCTGCATCCTTTTCATCTTTCCATTTTAATATTATTTCCTTGCACACAGTGTAATTGTTTCTGGGTCATGTTAACTTCAATTTTACAGTATCTGAATTCTTTCTTGTTTTTCTATTCCC
This sequence comes from Anolis sagrei ordinatus, assembly GCF_025583915.1. NCBI lineage: Eukaryota > Metazoa > Chordata > Lepidosauria > Squamata > Anolidae > Anolis > Anolis sagrei. The sequence goes on from NW_026847549.1 coordinate 136,306,763, forward strand.
TGTGCCTATCCTTGTATTGATAATATATATGAACATTTTTTTGAAGATTTGACTTTATGTATGTGTCAGAGGTTCCCATTTGTTGTGAAGAGTATTTTCAAAATGACATTCCAACTGAAATATGAAATATGTATGTCGTAGTATACTGTACCGGCAGTTCCCAAATTACGAACAAGACAGGTTCTGTAGGTTTGTTCTTAAGATGAATTTGTTTGTAAGTTGGATAAGGTACATTTTTAAGTGTAACACCACATATATATATATATATGGCTTGGGTAAGTTCGTTCATTAGTTTCTAAAATCGTAATTAATCGCAATTAATTACCTTTTGATCAAATTTCAAGCCATGCAGGAATAGTGGGAGGAGCAATTCCAAAATGAAACAACTTCCCCATTGTTCGGAATTATTTTCGGATGTGGCTTTGCACAACCGGTGATGCAAAGAGAGATGAGGTGGGCATGGCTAAGAACAGCTCTTCCTGAAGGCCACTGGGGGAGTGGCCTTCAGGAAGAGCTGTTCTTAGCCATGGCCACCTCATCCCTCTTTGCATTGCCAGGCGTGCAAAGCCGCAGATGCAAAGAGGGACAATGTGGGCGTGGGTGACAGCTTGCCAGGGAAGGTAAGCTGCGAGATTTTAAAATGAAATGAGTTTTGAACCTTTTTTTAATCACCCAAGCCATATATATATATATATATATATATATATATATATATATATATATGGTGGGTGATTAACCTTTCCCTTTGCTATCGAAAGCATGCATATATATATATATATATATATATATATATATATATATATGCATGCTTTCGATAGCAAAGGGAAAGGTTAACACTAGGGTTGGGTGTGGATCTGTTTTTAGCCGTTTCCTTCAGCCAACCCAGCTTCTTCAGCTTGCCCTGGTGGCCATAACAGCAAGGGCCCAACCATCACAGTTTTTCGTTCACAAAGGGTCCACGTGGCAGCCAATCACGGCTCCTCCTCCTCACCTGACTTTAAGTGATTGAATGGCATTTTATTTCCAAGTTATGCAACATGATCACAAAGCCACAATTCACATAATTCTGAAGAGGAAGCAAGGACATCATAGTTAGAATAAAGCCAATAAAATATGTAACTGTGCTCTTAGTATCAGATGTTGTTATTGATTCTGTGCCTGTCACTCCACTGGGCTGGTTTACTCTGAGAAATAGTGAGTGGTCCCAAAGTCACTTTAGAATGTTTCAAAATGATTGTGCAGGAATTTGAATTCAGATATTGCCAGAATAACACCAGGAACCTAACCTGACATATGTTCATCACAAAGATGTGACAAGACATAATTTCTAGACCATTGTGACTATAGATGCAGAATAAAAAAGGAAACCTAGTATTTATACTCATAAATTTTTGGTGTTATCTTTGGCAGTTGAGGAATTTCATTGTTTGTTTGAATACACACCATCATAATATCATAGTGGTTACAACTAAGTCTGTAAGTCAGAAATGAAAATAATACAGATAATGTTGCTAACAAAAAATTTCTGTACTCCTAATAAATCATTATTACAAAATGCGACAAGTTGAAAGCTGATTCTCCCCCCTCTTCTTCAGGAATAACTCAATGGTATCAATTATCCCTATTATTTATTTAGCAATTGCTTTAATTTATATGTTGCTTTTCTCCTAATATCAAATAGAAATCAGCTCACAACATAAATTAATTGCAACATAGCTAAAAGCCAATCATAATAGTAAACAAACACTCCTGCAGTACAATTAAATTCTTCTATTCAAAACAGCACTAATTTAAAAACAATTTGAAAGAGTGTTAAATATAACAATGGAAATAAAAAGTAGAGCACCCACCTCTGTTGACCCAATTTTTCTTCACATCTAGCTAGATATAGAATGGAAAGTGATTATAAATTAATGTGTAAAGTCAAAATAATTATTTTCTCATGCTGGTTTCTAAATGCACATACTCAGACATAGACATTGTTAGGGTTAACATTGTAAGCAAAGTGATTAGATGCCAATAACTCTCATGGTTGAACTTTGAACAGTATCAAGGCACTGAGTCAATTACTTGACAGCATAGGCACACAGGCACAGAAATAGTCTCTTTAATCCTTACAGCAACAGGAAATCTCGAGACTAGTCCAAGTTCAATACAGGCATCTTATCAGCACATCCAAAGCAGTCCAAGGTCATACATGAACAAGCACAGGAACAGGCAACACACATCATCCAAGTAGTCAGTCTAAGGTTAAATCACAGCTCACCCAAGTTTCACCTAATGCAATGGAGATCCACAAATCCAACTCACTGACTGATACTATTCAGTATAACAATTGTTTACAGCAAAGCTTTGTTCTCAGCGCCCTTCCCTTATACTGCCTCTCTAACCACTAAATAGCTGGTCTTCCTTCTGTTGAGCCAATCTCTTTGACCTGTACAACTAATAATATAATATAGTATATTGTATATACATATAATATTTATAATATTATAATGTAATACAATATAATACTAGTAATAATAATTCAATATTATAATTATAATTATATATTTAATTACATGTAATATTACTAATAATATTACAATATAATGGTATAGTGCAATATAGTAATATATACTGATATTGTACTATGCTAATAATATAATATATTATATGAAAATATATATTGTAAGCCGCTCTGAGTCCCCTTCGGGGTGAGAAGAGCGGCATATAAGTGCTGTAAATAAATAATGAATAAATAAACTGGATTGAGTCCACTCTCATCTGTAGCTGGCAGAGCATGTCAACTCCTTTTCTTCTTCCTGAAGATCTTCATTCTGCTCTAACTTATTTGCCCCCTCAGAGACCTGCTCCTGCAAAGTAGGATTGTTCTCAAGCAAGTTCAACTGTTCCTTCCCTCATAGTCTCTTCTTCAGGTACTGGGAGAAAAAGCCCTTCCTCCTCCCCTTCTCCTCCTTACCCATGGTCCTAACAAACAGCAACCTAAAGTAAGTCAGGAACATGGAGTCAGAACTAAAATGTAACCAAAAGATAGAAGGCTGTCCAGAAGGCAAGAATGTGTTGAAATAGAGCACTATGGAAGCATGAGATTGTTTTGTATTTCTGAGAAGAAGGAGGCAATGTCTAAATGGCTAGAATCAACCCAGGGCCCTTCCGCACAGCCATATAACCCAGAATATCTAGGCAGATAATCCATAATATCTGCTTTGAACTGGATTCCACTGTTATATAATCTGGTTCAGTGTAGATGTTAAACAGCTATGTGAAAGGGGTCCCAGAGCCGGAAGAAGGTGACAACATGAGAAAATGACTGGATTCATGGCAATGTTAGAAGTCATTTTGCATCTTCTAAAGCTGTCCATTTTCAGTCTGGGCATAAAAAGAATATGAAAAAGTATTTTATTGTCATGAGCATTTGTGATTATGCCAATAGTGCCATGATCGTGAATAGAACATAGCTGAATATAAAGAAGTTACAGCTTTGTGACTCTATGTTATACATTTGGAACTGAAAACAATATTTCTATTCTGATTTTCTTCCATGACTAGGATTCAAGGCAGCTTCCAATACTGTTTTGAAAATAACAAACACCAACAAATGTTTTAAACATTAAATTAACGTACTACACAATGAATAATATTTAATAAAATGTATATATCACAAAGTCCAGCTCATTCATTTAAAACATCTGTCCACATCAGGTAGCCTAAATGCAGATGTATTGCTAAGGTGTCTCATATTTGATAAGCTTACTATGAATTAAAGTAGACTGAAATGTATACTTGATGGTGCTATATAAATAAATGATAATAATAAATACGAATACTGGGATAATTTCCTGTGAAAATTTCCATATGAATAAATTTGACCTGCACCTCTCAGACTAAGATTTGAATGTATGCACTGGATTTTATACTTCTGAATATTCCAGTACAATTCTGGGTTCCAGAAGTATATTAAATAGTTGAAAATGCACAAACATGAATATTAAAATGAGTCTTTTGAGGGAACATACTTTCAGAAGCATATATTTTGTCAAAGCCACAAATCTGGCTAGAACAGGAGGAAGCTGACTTTTTGAGTAGGGGTCTAATACAAGAAAAAGTAACAGATTGGAAAAAGTAGGAGCTTGATCAAGACCTTGCATTAAAAATACTGTGAGGTGTATTTTAAGGATGGGAAAATCTGTTTCATATTTGTTACATTTTGCATTGCATTTCCAGCAGCATTTTAATCACTTCCAAATTTTGTATCTTGTGCAAAAGTTATTTCCTTTCATATATGAAATTGTATGCATATATGGATATGCACTATTGAATGTATATTTTAATGGCTGTTACTAATATATACACTTTCGTATGCATTTCCCATTGACTAAAGCATGTTTGTATACATTTTAGAAATACATCAATTTTTTTCATGTAATAATTATATCCCATTCTTATGGTTTCCACTTGATATGGAGAACTCAAAAGATGAGAGCACACTTTCATTAATCATCTTACGGATTACAAAAGGGATTTAGCTATCAAAAATATATGGTTAATTGAAAATTCTTTTCAATCTCTACCTGTAAACCTGCACCAGATCATGTTGTAAGAGACTACAAAGAAGCTATGTAAGTTATTTCATCTTCATGCACAAGAACAAAAAGAAGGAAATGAATCAGAAGTGTTTTTGCACATTTTCAAATAATTTTTTTCCATTTCAGAAGGGAGAGAGTTTTGGTATCAAAGAGCATCTAGACCTTTTAAAATGCACCTCCTTATCAAAGATCATAAACATTAAGAATATTATTTACATTCCCATTATTCTATATAATATAATTATATCTATATTCTATATATTCATTATTCTATAATTATTCAATAAATAATTAACAGCTATATATTAAGGGAAAGACTCTCTCTTTGTTATTTCATTTTAGCACTCCCCACATTTTTATGCAATGTGACAAAATATTTTTTGATCCAAATAAAATAAAATAACATATTTTCTGATGTAACTAATGTATAGGGTATGAGCCAAGCAAAATTTTAGTGCTGAGATTTTTTTTAAGTAACAGAAAGACTTCCAAACATACTGCATTACAAACCTGAAAGTCTACCTAAAACAGTGGATGTGAACTTTTGAACAAGTAAAACACTTGGATATTAAATCCAATCAAATATTATGTCAGATTTCGGATTTTTCATTTACCAGAGGTCCAATTTATTTTCCTTGCTGTTACTCCAGAATGGTTTTTTCCCCAAGTTTTTGTGTGTCTTAATCTTTCTTCTCCCAGCTCATGTGGATAACTTACTTTAAAAAAACAAAATTCCATTGAATGTCCAAATGCTTTAAAAAGCTGGCTTTGATTTCAAGACTGTATTCACTGATGCTTTAAAATGCAGATTGTAATTCATAGGAAAGAAGAACAGCTAGTATGCAATAGGCTACATATTCACTTCCAGGTTAAAATTAGATAACCCTGAAATGCACTGAATCAGGCTATGATTTCAAAAACTCAGTTCAGACACATAACGCTGTGATAATCCCTTCAATTCACCATGCACCAAAAGAAAAATAATGTCCGCTGTTCCTGTATACAGTGGTTACATTCTTATGATTTCACCCATTTAAAAGGTACCTCGTATATACAGGTTTCAGTACAAAGTACTCAATTCCCATCTTTCTTTAGATGTATGGTGAAGTCAAGGAGCACCCAGGAACTATAACGTTGCACTGGGAAGAGGTTCCTAAACCAGCTAAGATAGATGCTCTTAGAGCAAGGGTTAGACTTTTGATTTCTCAAATGTTTGGGGCACAATTTCTCCCATTTGGCCATTTTGATGGCTTTTTTGGAACTGAAATCCAGTAATCTGGAAGACAAAATGTTCCCAGCTCATACCATAAAGATATAAGCTTTACAGGTGCTAATTCATCACACAAGTAATAAAACCCATGTTGATTATCAGAACTGACCCTGAGAAAAAGGCTTTAGACTGCAGCTACATGAATCGTGGCACTTCCCCATAGTATGTTGTGTGCTACAGGACATTGTACTAATTGCTGGTGCCACATTTTTTCTTCCCATCAGTGATCAGCATAGAACATGCAGAAATATGTTCTCTCATGTTGCTTTTCTGATATAATAATTATTAAAAGATTGGGTCCATATTGTTGGCTCTCCAAGGGACCTTGGATAGCCAACTCCCTCAAATAATTTTGCTTTTAAATGCCCTCTCCCTCATAGTGGAAATGGGGGGCAACAACCCCATGATGCATGGAATTGATTTCTTCTGTTTTTTCCATTTCTTTTGGATGCAATATTCCTACTTCTTGGCAGGGGATTGGACTGGATGGCCCATGAGGTCTCTTCCAACTCTATGATTCTATGATTCTATTATTCTATTATGATTCTCATCCATGTGAATTTTAGAGATATTCATTCTTAAGACTTATATATTGTATTTCTGCATCAATTTATAATTTTTAAACAAACACACTTTAAAAAACATATTTACAAAATGCATATTGATGTGTATTTATCTTTAAAATATATACTATTCCTAGGCATAAAAATTAGTGCAGACAAAGATTGAAGCTAGAAGAAGTAAATGTCAGGAGATGTTTACTTCTTGGGAGGAGCGCAATGATGAATTTCAATAAAATAATTAAGAATAGAGACATCACAGTGGCAATGAAGATCCGCATAGTTAAAGTAATGGTATTAGTTAAGGCTGGGGTTGGCGACAAGTGACAAGGAGCTCTGGTGCAAGCTGGTCCATGAGGTCACAAAGAGTCAGAAGTGACTAAACAAATAAACAACAAAAATACATTCTTAGCTAAAACACATTTTGTATTATTTTTAAACTGTTTGGAAAACATATCTAGAAAAATTCCATATGCATATTAGTCCAGTGCAAATCATTCTGCCCCTTTATATGAAATGTGAATGTTCCTACTTAATAAAGATATTATTGTGAGTCTATGTTCATTCGGGCCAATATGTACAGACACTTTCTTTCAAAGATCTAATATGCTGATTTATGATGGTGTTGATTTATGATGTTGACAGGCTATATCAACATGGGGGTTTTTCTAAAAAAAATCACTGTAATATGATATTTTCCATATTCAAATAGTGATAGAATGACTATTTATACATATATAGCTTAAGTATTCATTTCCCTGCTTTTTTTAATGTCTTCATTTTCCCCTCTTAGTTCGGGAGCACTGAAAAAAGCCTAAATCCACTTGTTCCAAAAAGAATGTTCCAATGAATCAATAAGAACTTAAGAAGTCATGTTTTATATAAGTTCAAGCAAGTCAATAATGTTCTCTTGTTTTTATGTGCCTTCAAGTCATTTCTTTCCTATGATGATCCTACAGTGAACTTGATATAGATTTTTCTTGCCAGAATTGGTTCAGAAAAGGTTTGCTCTTGCCATCTTTTATTATTATTATTATTATTATTATTATTATTATTATTATTATTATATTTATTTATTTATGCCTTACTTTATCTCGCCAAAGGGGACTCTTTTGAGTCTGAGAGAATGTGACCCAGTTGGTTTCCATGACCAAGTGGAAATTAAAACACTGGTTTTCTAGTACACTCAAACCACTTAAAGCACTATACCACATTGCAGCTGCCTTGCCAGCATAACCATAGTTGAGAAATGCTTGAAGATGCCATATCCATTAAAGATCTGGAGGACTGCATGATTCCACTAACTATTAGTTGGATAGCAAAATGCATCACCTCTTGAATCAGATATATAAAACCTTTTAATACTAATTGCTAGAAAATATAAAACAGAGAATGCATTTGCACTAGAATCCTCTAGTTTTCCATACGCAATGGATTAGACAGTATTTTAACAGGATGCTGGGCTAGATTGACCCCTAACCAATCTGTCCCAGCTCTTCTTACATTTTTTGTTGTTGAGCCCATCTAATGAGGAAAACGTTCTTCAGCCATGATAAAAATCAAATAAATTAGACCAAGATGGAGATTCATTACAGATGATTAGGACTCAGAAATATTATAACACAGAATTGACAGAATTGTCTAGGGAAGAAGCCTATGGCCTCTCCAATTTTGACATTGCTATCCATTGTACTGATGCTCTCTGGTTTAAAACACATAGTATGTGTCTAGGTTCTTAAATGGCAGGGTTTCTGTATCTGTATAACCTGCCTTACAGCCACTATATTCCCCCATTTATTGTCAATCACATAGAATTAGGATAGCAATTTTTCAAGGAGATTTTCACATCGCATGCACCAATTTAACCATCTGTCAGTGTTACTGAAAGAAAGCATCTGCCTAACTGAATTCTGACACATGAAATGCAGTAGAAGTCATTCTAGCTTTACTTTTTCCCACCTTTTACTTTTTTCAGGTCATAGCCACCTTTACTTTTATAATAATAACTGGTTCTCTGACCCATGAAAATTTTCAACTTGGCATGTTGGTCTCCGTATGGTAGTTTTTCAAACCTTCTTGTGTATAGCTCTTCCTGCTTCAGCTTGTGACATTTTAGATAACAATATGGTTGTTCTGTATTTATGGGTCACTCATATTTTCTTTGGATTTTATATTCAGTTTTGGAAGAGTGCAATTCTCCTCTGTATTCAGATGAGAATTATTCATAAAGCTCTTAATAAGATGTAACCACTGCATATCTACACGGTGGTTGTAAACTACTTTCCAACTTATTTCTCTGTGAAAAGCTGGGACTGTTTTTATATAGAGTTTAAGATCAACAAAAATGTATTTTTGGTACCATCCCAGTCCTTACAGTTGTTTTCCAGAAACAGAGGAAGACAAACCAGTTTCAGGTAAGTTTAGATTTAGAGTATAGATGTCTCTAACATGTTAGGAAAATGTAAGGACCATATTAATTTCTCCCCAATTGACCTATCACAAAAGGGCTTATTGACTTTTTTTGTAGGTGGATGTTATTTAAAGAATTATGGCTGTAGATTTATTTTTATAAAGCTGGCATTTATCTTTTTCTGCAAATTCATATTCTAACAACATGTAAACTTAGTCTTACTGAAAATGGAGCAGGTAAAGAGGCTAAGTTACAAATCCGTAGATGCAATGTAGAATGCCAGCCATGATCTAGAATGAATTTGAAATGTAATCAACCAACAGGATGTTTTTAAAAATTTATTTCAATTTTTAATGTTTAAATTATTTATTTTTAAAATGAGATATTTATATTTTTATTTTGACTTTTGTATTACTTGTAACTTGTATTGTCTGGAATATGTTGTTACTTGCCCTTGAGTTCCATTACCAGGACAAAGGTAGGATATAAATGAATAAAATTATACTTATTTTTAGTCATCATCCTCTTCCTCCTCTTCCTCCTCCTGGAGATTTCCAGTATTTCTCACAATTAGCTGTATTTGTTAAGACTGATAGAACATCTAGAAGGCTACATGATTCCCGTCAATTTAAAATATTCATATTTAAAAAGTACCAATACATACATGGGTAATATTCAAATATATAGATACTGAAGTACAATGATAATAACGATGATGACTTTACTCTTTTATATCTTGACTTCTTCCAATAAGGAGATGCAAGGCAGCACACAAACTATTAAAAGCAATACAAAATAAAACCTCACAAAAGTGTCATGCATATATACAGGCACACCATTTTGAAAGCAATTAAATGGCGAGTTACAACCATTCAGTGTCTATTAAAAAACAATATAAAAAATTAACAAAACAGCACAGTATACCAGTAATTTCCCAAAGTCAGTTCCTAAAAGCCTGATAAAATAAAAAATGTTTTCACTTGCTGCCAAAGAGACTACAAGCAAAGAGCTCTCATGGTATCCCTGGGAAAAAAGTTCAAAATTCTGGGAGCAACCCAAAGAAAACCTTCTGCCTTCTTGCCACCAAACAAACCTAAGACGGTAGTAGGATAGAAAGAAGATTTTAGAACTCTATTTAGCTCAAATACATCGGCATATTTCTTGAAAATAGATTGGATCCCAGCCATAAATATGCTTTCAAATTGCTTCAAATTACTTCATTAAAAAGTGAATTGATGCTGCACAATGTCTGGTCTCAGGAATATGTATGACATGCCAGCCAAGAAACATAGCCTTCTAGGTGGCCTGCTTTTGTGGTTGATGCACTGCCATTCGATTTAGTGTCTCTTCAAAATACATTAAAACTGGGCACCATGCAGCAAATATAATGTATTTTCAAAGTCCTACTGATTTCAATTGAGAATGTTAAGCACATTTTGCATTGGATTGTGGCCATTTGGTGCATTTAGTTGATAAAAGACATGGTAGTGAAATTTTTGCTTATGGTAGATTAGGGTGGATTGGTCTATTTCCATTACAAGTTATGCCTGCATGTATTCACTAGGGCTGGGCGGTTTCGTTTGTTAATTTCGTAATTCGTTAATAATTCATTATTTTTCTTGATAACGAAGCGATAACAAACCATTCCGGAGCAACTAAAAAACGAAACGAATTTTTAAAGCTATTTCGTAATTGTTTTGTAATTGTTTCGTTATTATTTCCGTATGTCTGGTGCAAGTTTGATAGTTGTTTCCCTCCCCTCTCCCTGGTTGCAAGCGGTCGGCATTTACCCCACTTCCGGGTCCCTGGCCTCTGCTTAAGTGGATCAAATTCTCCTCTCCTCCTGTCGTCACCTCACCTCGTTCCTCACTCTGGCCTGCGTGCATTGGGCAAAGAGACACAGCAGTGCAGCACTCAGAGACCTGTCTGTTGCCTGCCTAACCTCTTTCCTTCTCCAGGTTAAAACTATTATATTTATTATATTTATTATTATTATTATTATTATTATTATTATTATTATTATTATTAAGAATGGATGGCCATCTTTCAGTAGTGCTTTGACTGTGCCTTACATGCAGGAAGGCAGAAAGTGGTTTGTTATAATTATTATTATTATTATTATTATTATTATTGGGAAGCATTGTCAAACCAGAATAGAGATCTCACCCCTCCTCTCTTTCCCCCCTCTTTCCTTCTCCAGGTTAAAACTATTATATTTATTATATTTATTATTATTATTATTATTATTATTATTATTATTATTATTAAGAATGGATGGCCATCTTTCAGTAGTGCTTTCACTGTGCCTTACATGCACGAAGGCAGAAAGTGGTTTGTTATTATTATTATTATTGAGAAGCATTGTCAAACCAGAATAGAGATTTCACCCCTCCTCTCTCTCTCTTTCCCCCCTCTTTCCTTCTCCGAGGTTAAAACTATTATTTAAAACTATTATTTTCACGTTGCGCAACCGCGTCCGCCATTTTAACGAATTGATTCGTTAATATTAACGAAATTTCGTAAATATCAAACTTTTAAAAGGAAAATTTTGTAATTATTTTAAATAACGAAACCCAAAAAACCCCAAAAAACGAATCGATTTTAGAAACAATTTTTTCTGTTGTTACCCAGGCCTAGTATTCACTTCTAAGGTTGATGTATTCTTTTTTTTTTACAATAATTGAGATACAGTTATACACACACACGTGCATAAAAATCCTTACAATTGTATTTAAATCTGTTTATTTCAATCAAATTTCTCAATATATATATATTTCTAAACAGTCTTAAATTTCCATCTACAAAGTATACAACAGAATTTGGGAAAGGGTAAAATCTAAACTTGAGCATCATCCCATAACTCCCATATTAATAGAGGTGTCCCTTATTTAAGTACTAGAAAGCTTTTCCTATATAAGCATCGAAAGGGACATCATCGGCATTTTCAAATTCTGAGTAACAGTCAGATATATATCTCACACATTACAGTTGTAATGATGCATGCCTGTTATAAGTATGCTCATTATTCCTGTTATATGTTTAGTATTCTCAGCTTGACAGTTGCAAAACTCCTCCTAATGTCTGCTGACCTACTGTCACATGATTTCCAGGAGTTTCCTGTAGAATTTGAGTTCTTGCAAGAGTCAATAATAAACATGCTCCCCTTCAGAGAGATCCTCTTCCTCAGAAGACAAGGAATACTTGTGACAGCTGAGTCTTCCTCCAACAGTGCAGCCTGATGAACAGTCAAGTCCTCCTCCACTTCAGTCTGATGGACAGTGGAGTCCACCTCCAGCTCCCCTTTTGGCTGAACCAGAGAAGGATTCAATTGATCATCATGAAAAGAATATCATTTCAGCAAGAAGGGGAGCTGAAGCTGAGACCTTCAAGCCCTCCTGAGATAAGATGATTTAAGCATATGGCACAGACCATCAGATACAACAAAGGCTTCATGTCCACATCTGTGATACGTGTTCTTTAAATACTATTAGGCATGTGGGCATGGGCAAACTTTCCCCTGCTTAGCTACTGAAAGCAAACTTTTAGTTCAGTTCTTAATGGCCTTACAACCTGACCCTGCTTTTGTATGTCTTGGATCTATGACCTCCTCACTGTTTACTTACTTGGACTTTGTTCTGATTTATGGCTTCTTGACCTCAGATACCTTTGGTGCTACAGTTTCTGAACTTCTTCCTTTCTTAGTATTAAGGCTGGGCATTGTGAGACTTGAGATGGACCTTTTATATAGTCTGACTCACACATTACAGTCTTAATTGTTCCTTACTGATATTTTTAAAATCTGGAAGTTCTACAAGTTGTGTGTGTGTGTCAGAGAGAGGGAGGGAGGGAGGGGAGAGAGAAAGCAAGGTCACAAAGTGTGCATAAGGTCGGTTCTCTTTGGTCTGCACACTAAATCTTCAAGGATCATTAGGTCAGACAAAGGATTCACATCATATTGAATCTGCTAGGTATATTGAATCTGCTAAATATTCCTTACAGGACCGCTGTCATTCACAGGACACTATGATAATATCTGTATGAATTGCTTTTATTCAGAGTGTGGAAAAACTGACTTTTACAAACTTCAGTTCCAAGGATACCCCAGTCAGTAGAGCAGCTGTCGTACATTATAGTAACTATAATGCACTACAGCAGTTGAAATGAGAATAACAGAATAAAACCAGTGACATAACCACCCTCTGCATATTGTTCCATAGATTACTTCTTAGATACTTCTTTTCTCATCGGGTATGTATCCTTACTTAATATTTTCTATTTGCCCATTTCACACTTCATGCCAAATAAATAAATAGTCAATAGGGAACCAAGAGCCAGCCCTAGCATTCAGTCAAACTTAGAATATAGCTATTTTTAAAAACCCTTCTGGAATGTTTTCTATAGAAGGTCTGCTCTAATGTATATAAAAATACAATCTGAGATTTTGCATTAGAAGATGTATATCTATATAATTATGCAGCTACATCTCTGACACAATACACAGCCTTACAAATGAATTGTAATGATGCTCACCAGGGTCCTGGGCATTGTGTCCCATTGTGCAATGGGATCAAGAGTGCTCTGAGACCCATGACATAATGAGACACGTGTTACTGTGGCCACATTGCTGGCTCAGCATGCAATATGGTGAGCCTAATGACATGACTTTGCTTCTGCTCTCTTCTTGAGAATATAAATGTTGCACAACAGGGCAATTTACCTTTATGCCATTGTAAATGGGCTTATAATGGTGTAACTTCCCAACAGGATGCCCAGATATTATCTCTTGACTATGGTTGAACATTTATGCTTCATATGCTGCTTATCCAAATTCCTTGTTGTTCGTTTACATTTACATCTACAAAGAATGTTTTAAATACCGTATATTCCGGCATATAAGGCGACTGGGAGTATAAGATGACCCCCAACTTTTCCAGTTAAAATATAGAGTTAAGACGGCTCCCATGCATAAGACTACACCTGTGTATAAGACGACCCCTGACTTTTGAGAAGATTTTCTTGGGTTAAAAAGTAGTCTTATACGCCAGAATATACTGTACTTGTAGTTTTGTTTATCATCTTGACTTCCTTTTCCGAGAGATATGAAAAAGAGTCAGTTGTTTTTAACTGAATTTTCACAATCTCATTAGCATTCCTATAGCATTCCTAGCTTATAACTCATTTGTAAAACTTGTTATCTTTTCCTATACATATATTTGTACATATATTTTTGTACAAATAAAACTGCTAAATGCAGTTTTTCACGTAGGCAATTTGTACAATCAACACTTTGACAATTTGACTGTTAAGTATGAATTTTTCAAATGTGCATTTTTTTAGTCATTTTGCTTATGTCTGAATGTTCTTGTTATAGATTTAAAGCCCCATTATGTTCATGTTTGGGATCTAAAGCTCCATAAGTTTCATTCTTGCAAACAACAATGAATAATTTAAATTATTTTTCTCATCACTGTGAAAAAGTAATTGACAACAGCATAGTTTCTGAAGACTATTTGCAATTCTATACTAATTCTATGATCAAAACTACACATGTGGATTTGCACACAGTATGGCATTTTTAAGCAGAAAACTGAATTTTCTGCACTAAAAGGAACACTTCTGTGACAAAAACAAATTGTCTGCACAAAGAACAGCATGTTCTGCTCAGATATGAGTCTGTGTGGAGAAAATGTGGTTTTCTGAGTAAAGAAGTGAAATGCTTTTTAAAAATGCAGAATAAGTCCTGAATTCATATAGGAAGGATTTTTCTCATTAGTAAAATCGGTCCTTTGGCTATATATATATATATATATATATATATATATATATATATATATATATATATTAGGCCTGGGTAACAATGGAAAAATTTGTTTCTAAAATCAATTCGTTTTTTGGGGTTTTTTGCGTTTTGATATTTAAAACAATTCCGAAATTTTCCTTTTAAAAAGTTTGATATTTACGAAATTTCGTTAATATTAACGAATCAATTCGTTAAAATGGTGGACGCGGTTGCGCAACGTGAAAATAATAGTTTTAAATAATAGTTTTAACCTCGGAGAAGGAAAGAGGGGGGAAAGAGAGAGAGAGAGGAGGGGTGAAATCTCTATTCTGGTTTGACAATGCTTCTCAATAATAATAATAATAATAACAACAACCCACTTTTTGCCTTCGTGCATGTAAGGCACAGTGAAAGCACTACTGAAAGATGGCCATCCATTCTTAATAATAATAATAATAATAATAATAATAATAAATATAATAGTTTTAACCTGGAGAAGGAAAGAGGGGGGAAAGAGAGAGAGAGAGGAGTGGTGAAATCTCTATTCTGGTTTGACAATGCTTCTCGATAATAATAATAATAATAAACCACTTTCTGCCTTCGTGCATGTAAGGCACAGTGAAAGCACTACTGAAAGATGGCCATCCATTCTTAATAATAATAATAATAATAATAATAATAGTTTTAACCTCGGAGAAGGAAAGAGGGGGGAAAGAGAGAGAGAGAGGAGGGGTGAAATCTCTATTCTGGTTTGACAATGCTTCTCAATAATAATAATAATCATAACAGTTTTAACCCCTGCCCAGGAAGGCAGGAGGTTAGGCAGGCAACAGGCAGGTCTCTTGAGTGCTGCACTGCTGTGTCTCTTTGCCCAATGCACACAGACCAGAGTGAGGAACGAGGTGAGGTGATGACAGGAGGAGAGGAGAATTTGATCCACTTAAGCAGAGGCCAGGGACCCAGAAGTGGGGTAAATGCCGACCGCTTGCAACCAGGGAGAGGGGAGGGAAACAACTATAAAACTTGCACCAGACATACGGAAATAATAACGAAACAATTACAAAACAATTATGAAATAGCTTTAAAAATTCGTTTCGTTTTTTAGTTGCTCCTGAATGGTTTGTTATCGCTTCGTTATCAAAATGAATAACGAATTATTAACGAATTACGAAATTAACGAACGAAACCGCCCAGCCCTAATATATATATATATATATATATATATATATATATATATATATATATATATATACACAGTATTCTTTCCACCTTTAGGTTTTGTGACCTGTATGGATTTCCAAGGTAAGATGTTCTATTGCTGGATTCATGAAGTGTAAAATGGATATTTCCACAGCAAAATATGACTCAGACAAGAAATTCATTTCTATTTTTAGATATAAACTTTTGAATTGAGAAACAGTGTCCTACATTTTCAAAATACCTGATTATTAGTTTTCATATTCCTGTATTACTTTTTTGTTCAAATATTTCAAATGTTATTTTTTAGACTGCAGTTCTCAGAATTCTGTAGTCAGCTTGCCCAATGGCTATGCTAATAATAATACAAATATTTTTTGCAGATATCCAGATATAATGTAAGCTAATGCAGTACTAAAAAATACATGCTGATTTACCTCGGCTGCTTTTTACATAAGATACTTACTTTATTTTTTTTCCTTTTTAAAACTCAAATTGATACTAACTCACAGCTTTAGTTACCTTTTCACTATCTCTCCTAAAATACAACATTGCTCTATGTCACATAAATATTTTATATTTTCAGGTGTACACTTAAGATGTTTCTAAACCCTAAGGCTCTTGTAATATAGGAAAAGCTGAATGTCTGAAAATTTATGAAACCTCATTGGAAGTATGTGGGTTCAGGAGAGGTCTTGGATTCTTTGCCTAAAGAACTTCCACAGTTCATAGAAATTTTATCATACAAAATAAAATACAAATGACTGCATGTTCATTCCAATTAGGTTAAATTATACCGCAGCCTGCAGTGAATATTGCAAGTTGGAGGCTGTGATACACCTTTATGTGGGGTTCTCATGTGCATTAGAGAGAGTAAACATCTGCTGCAAATTGTTCTTTTGAAATCATTAGCTTGAAAATGTTATTCATTTATTGCTGCTCCTGGGATGTTATCATAGATATGGGGCCCCATAAAAATAGGTTTCATCCTCTGATTGGCAGGGAATGGCCTCTGGGGAATTTTGTATCCAATACGGGTGAGACAAATGCCTTCCATTGTGGAAAAGAAATAAACCATATCTGTTTGTTTGTTTATCTGGGTATAATTCAACTGAGATTTTTCACACAATTTGCTTTGTTAGACTGAAATGGCAATCATTTTCTTATATTGAATGATTGATTTTTTAGACGCAGGGAGAAATAGAACCAGTATTTTCCACTAGCGATAATGGCAGTTACATGTCCACATTGGTATGCAGAGGGAGGGACACTGATAGCAAATGCGTTCTTACTTCATCACCATGTGCCAGTCTGTCAAATTTAAGACTTGTAATAGTGTTTCCTTAAGTTCTGTTCCCAGCAGAGACACCATTTTTTCTCAGTTATTGTAGGGGTTCAGCCTATGATTGTCTCTTTGCCACAGGAGAATGATCATGATCAAGACCCTTCAGAAGTTCCAATGTTTGACTTTAATGGGCTGTTGTATTCTCAGGGGTTGGTGAATGCAGATGATGGCCTAGAAAATGAAGTTAGCCAGAGTGAAACTGAGGAGGATTCTGGGATAACTGGTTCCCAAGTCAAAGATGTCTTGAGACAATCTGATGGAAAACAGTCTGAGGAGAAACGTTCAAGGTTAGATAGTGTGAGAGAAAGGAATGTGATAATGAGTGAACCGGAGGAGCCTATCTTTGATCGCAGAGGGCAAATCTATCAGGATCGCCACCTGGTTTTTGGGAGGAGGCGTACAGCAAGTTCAGAGAAAAAGAGATTTCCCAAGGGAATCAGAATGCTTTTGCTTTGGCATTTTGAATAAATATAGGGCCTATGCATGCATGCTCTTTAGTGAGTCCAATGTTCAGCTTCCATGCCTGCTTCATGTAATACCCTTGCTCCAGATTCATGTTCATGATGAGATTTTGCTAAGCCTTGTGTCCTGATTTCAAGCTACTGGCTTTGGTGTAGTTCAAGTGTGCTCCTAACTCTTCAAGGGACTTTGTTCTTGCAACCAGGCATGTAGCCGGGGGGGGGGGGGGCTTGAGGGGCTTCAGCCCCCCCCCCGAAATTCTCATGGTGGTTCGTGAAAAGGCCTTACTGGTGCATTATTTAAACTGTTATGTTTATTCATATCATGATCTGATCACCATACTTAATATATCCCATATGCATGGGGGTATTGGGTAATGATACAAAGAGTTTGATAGGCTAGACCCTCTTTCACTCAGACTCATCCCCCCCCCAAACTCAGCCCCCCGAAACCCCCCTGAAAAAAATTCAGCCCCCCCTCCCGAAATGAAATCCTGGCTACGGGCCTGCTTGCAACCTTTTGGATTTAAGGACTATTTCCTGTGGACTTGTTCAATTGGATTTTGGAATTGTTCTGCTCGTTTGATGTGGACTTTGTGGGTTAAGTTTACTTTGCTTATGGATTGTTTTATGGACATTTTGGTATTTCCTTTTTTATTGCCTTTTTACTTTTTGGCACTTGCTATATTAAACTTCAATAAACTATTTGCTTATTGAAGAACACTGGTGTGTTTGTGGGTTCAAAGGTGCTTATCACAGCCTTGGTGTGCAACAATGATAGCCAAAGGGGGAAGAGGAAACTTTTGAGATAGATGTGTCCCCAAGACCATTTTTCCAAGTATGTTTTCCAAGAATTTCTCTCCATTGCAACAGTTATATATCTATCTGTGTATCTCCAGGTGTTTTGGAGTTGAAGTCTAAAACACCTGGTGGTGAGAAATTTGCCCATGCCTGAATCTTGTACATGTGTACTCAGAGATAGTCTGCATGGAGCTGAATGAGACAGACTTCCAGATATGCATATTGGATTATGCTGTAAGGGATTCATGCAGCGCTATGATTTCAAAAGGTGGAAAGGTGCATTAACACTACAGAATATCAAGCTGTTATGAAGATCCTGCTTACCATTACAAGTCTGTCAGAACTGTTGTCAAAACAATAGTCTGAACTTGGGGGAGAGATTTTTTTTTAAGAAACTAAATCTAACCAGACACAGAATATGTGAGGGCATCTCCAAAAGTCTGCAGACAGAAAATATGACATTTATACACAGCCTGAGACTAGGAAAAAAAAACCCTCTTCTGCTATAGTGCATTAGAAAAGGAACTAAATGCAGCAGGCCTTTTAGCAACGGCACTATTCGCATGTACATCAACCAGACTTCACAGCATGAACTATAAGGGTTCCCCGGGAGCCATTAAATCCTATCTATTTTGTTAGTTATACATGGGATTAAAATGATATGTGCTGAGAAGCAGATAATAAGTGATACTGTGGCTTTAGGTCAGTGCCTGACTGAATTAGGTGAGAGAATAGTCGAGTACAAGGGAATAAAACAGTTCTCAACAGGCTTGAGTAGTCTGCACTTTTTTTTCCAAAGGAAGCAGAATTCATATGGCAATATTCACCATTTTGTTACATTAAGTAGCCAGCTCGCCTGTTCTTTGCCACTGCTGGAAATGGCTCTTCTGGCCTTGATCTCTTACTTGGAATGTAAACACACCTGAGATAATTTAAGCTTTCTATATTTTGCAGGGCACCAGTCTTCTCCCAAAGAAAGAAGACATTGTCAATCTGGCTAAAACCTGGGTTTGGCATTTCTAGGCTATGTCTATACTTGAGGTTATCTTTTGGAGAACCATTACTTAGTTCTCCTCAAGCCTTCCATTCTCTTGTATTCCTGTTCCTTAATGGTTACTTACTTTGGATTCTGGTTAACCTAGTCCATCTACGTATGATCCACTTGTCACACCTACATTTTTTCTATCAATAATTTACACCCTATATTATATGGTTAATCCTAACTAGAGTTGACATATCATTCAACAATTTATTTAAAGGATCTACAATAGTTGGGAGTCACCAACAAGATGCCAGCCTATTTTTGCTAAAATCCAATAAGATCTCTAGGATTCTTCTCAATCCCTATCTCACCACTACCTTAACCAGAGATAGCCCAAGACATTATACTGCTTTAAATTGGGTAGAAAGTGGTGTATACTTCCAAAGCCAGGTGAGAAATACCCCAAATTAGATACATTACTATAGTGCATGTGGTAGAAAATGTCAGATCCTCCTCCTCCTCTGATGGCCCATGAAAGTCTAATGAAAAGAAAATAACAATGTTATATCCTTTCTAGCTGCTTAAAATCTGCCTGAAGCAATTCCATTCAATAATAAGTCAGACCTAACCTATATTGGTATACTGAAGGTAAGATTGTGTAAGGTAGCATGGAAGTAACCAATGTTCATAGAATCATAGAATCAAAGAGTTGGAAGAGACCTCATGGGCCATCCAGTCCAACCCCCTGCCAAGAAGCAGGAATATTGCATTCAAATCACCCCTGACAGATGGCCATCCAGCCTCTGTTTAAAAGCTTCCAAAGAAGGAGCCTCCACCACACTCCGGGGCAGAGAGTTCCACTGCTGAATGGCTCTCACAGTCAGGAAGTTCTTCCTCATGTTCAGATGGAATCTCCTCTCCTGTAGTTTGAAGCTATTGTTCCGCGTCCTACTCTCCAGGGAAGCAGAAAACAAGCTTGCTCCCTCCTCCCTGTGGCTTCCTCTCACATATTTATACATGGCTATCATATCCCCTCTCAGCCTTCTCTTCTTCAGGCTAAACATGCCCAGCTCCTTAAGCCAATCCTCATAGGGCTTGTTCTCCAGACCCTTTATCATTTTAGTTGCTCGCCTCTGGACACATTCCAGCTTGTCAATATCTCTCTTGAATTGTGGTGCCCAGAATTGGACACAATATTCCAGATGTGGTCTAACCAGAGCAGAATAGAGGGGTAGCATTACTTCCTTAGATCTAGACACTATGCTCCTATTGATGCAGGCCAAAATCCCATTGGCTTTTTTCGCCACCACATCACATTGTTGGCTCATGTTTAATTTCTTGTCCATGAGGACTCCAAGATCTTTTTCACACGTACTGCTCTCGAGCCAGGCATCCCCCATTTTGTATCTTTGCATTTTGTTTTTCCTGCCAAAGTGGAGTATCGTGCATTTGTCACTGTTGAACTTCATTTTGTTAGTTTTGGCCCATCTCTCTAATCTGTCGAGATCGTTTTGAATTCTGCTCCTGTCCTCTGGAGTATTGGCTATCCCTCCCAATTTGGTGTCTGCATACTTGATGATCCTGCCTTCTAACCCTTCATCTAAGTCATTAATAAAGATGTTGAACAGGACCGGGCCCAGGACAGAACCCTGCGGCACTCTGCTCGTCACTTCTTTCCAGGATGAAGAGGAAGCATTGGTGAGCACCCTCTGGGTTCGTCCATTTAACCAATTACAGATCCACCTCACCGTAGTTTTGCCTAGCTCACATTGGACTAGTTTCCTTGCCAGAAGGTCATGGGGGACCTTCTCAGATGGATAGTCTCAATCAAGAGTTGGAAGAGACCTCGTGGGCCATGCAGTCCAACCCCCTGCCAAGAAGCGGGAATATTGTATTCAAAACACCCCTGACAGATGGCCATCCAGCCTCTGTTTAAAAGCTTCCAAAGAAGGAGCCTCCACCACACTCCGGGGCAGAGAGTTCCACTGCTGAACGGCTCTCACAGTCAGGAAGTTCTTCCTAATGTTCAGATAGAATCTCCTCTCTTGTAGTTTGAAGCCATTGTTCCGCGTCCTAGTCTCCAAGGAAGCAGAAAACAAGCTTGCTCCCTCCTCCCTGAGGCTTCCTCTCACATATTTATACATGGCTATCATATCTCCTCTCAGCCTTCTCTTCTTCAGGCTAAACATGCCCAGCTCCTTAAGCCGCTCCTCATAGGGATTGTTCTCCAGACCCTTGATCATTTTAGTCGCCCTCCTCTGGACACATTCCAGCTTGTCAATATCTCTCTTGAATTGTGGTGCCCAGAATTGGACACAATATTCCAGGTGTGGTCTAACCAAGGCACAATAGAGGGGTAGCATTACTTCCCTAGATCTAGACACTATGCTCCTATTGATGCAGGCCAAAATCCCATTGGCTTTTTTTGCCCCCACCACATCACATTGTTGGCTCATGTTTAACTTGTTGTCCACGAGGACTCCAAAATCTTTTTCACACGTACTGCTCTCGGGCCAGGCGTCACCCATTCTGTATCTTTGCATTTCATTTTTTCTGCAAAGTGGAGTATCTTGCATTTGTCACTGTTGAACTTCATTTTGTTAGTTTTGGCCCATCTCTCTAATATGTCAAGATCGTTTTGAATTCTGCTCCTGTCCTCTGGAGTATTGGCTATCCCTCCCAATTTGGTGTCATCTGCAAACTTGATGATCATGCCTTCTAGCCCTTCATCTAAGTCATTAATAAAGATGTTGAACAGGACCGAGCCCAGGACGGAACCCTGCGGCACTCCACTTGTCACTTCTTTCCAATATGAAGAGGAAGCATTAGTGAGCACTCTCTGTGTTCGTCCACTTAACCAATTACAGATCCACCTCACCGTAGTTTTGCCTAGCCCACATTGGACTAGTTTCCTTGCCAGAAGGTCATAGGGGACCTTGTCGAAGGCCTTACTGAAATCCAGGTACGCTACATCCACGGCATTCCCAGCATCTACCCAGCTTGTAGCTCTATCGAAGAAAGAGATCAGATTAGTCTGGCATGAGTTGTTTTTGATAAATCCATGTTGACTATTAGCGATGACTGCATTTGTTTCTAAGTGTTTGCAGACCGCTTCCTTAACAATCTTTTCCAGAATCTTGCCCGGTATCGACATGAGGCTGACCGGACGGTAGTTGTTTGGGTCATCCTTTTTTTCCCTTCTTGAAGATTGGGACCACATTGGCCCTCCTCCAATCTGCTGGAACTTCTCCCGTTCTCCAAGAACTCTCAAAGATGGTTGCCAATGGTTCCGAAATGACTTCCGCTAGTTCCTTCAATACTCTGGGGTGTAGTTGATCTGGCCCTGGGGACTTGAACTCATTAAGAGCGGCCAGGTATTCCTGGACGACTTCTTTCCCAATTTGGGGTTGGATGTCCTCCAATCCCTCATCCACTCCATCTTGCTGAGGTTGAAGACTCTCTTTTTGTGAGAAGACCGAGGCAAAAAGGCATTAAGTAGTTCTGCCTTTTCCCTATCCCCTGTCAGCATTGCCCCATCTTCTCCTCGAAGAGGTCCTATCGCCTCCTTGTTTTTCCTTTTTCTACTGACATAAGAAAAGAAGCCCTTTTTATTGTTTTTAATGTCCCTGGCAAGCCTGAGCTCGTTTTGTGCTTTAGCCTTGCGGACCTTTTCCCTACAGATGTTGGCTATTTGTTTGAATTCTTCTTTGGTGATTTCTCCCTTTTTCCACTTCTTGTGCATGTCTCTTTTGTGTCTTAGCACAGTTAGAAGTTCTTTGGACATCCATTCTGGCTTCTTTGCACTTGTCCTATTTTTTCTCTTTGTTGGCACGGTTTGCAATTGCGCCTTGAGTATTTCACTCTTGAGAAATTCCCATCCATCCGTAACTCCCTTGTCTTTTAGTATCTGTGTCCACGGAATGCTGCTCAGTGTTTCCTTCATTTTTTGGAAATCAGCTCTCCTAAAGTCCAAAATGCGGGTTTGACTTGTCTTAGTTTCGGCTTTCCTTTGTACCTCAAATTGCAGGAGCACATGGTCACTTGCCCCTAAGGATCCTACCACTTCGACCGCATCGATCAGGTCCTCCGCATTTGTTAGGATGAGATCAAGAGTAGCCAATCCCCTTGTTGCCTCTTCTACCTTCTGGACCATGAAATTGTCTGCAAGGCAAGCGAGGAATTTGTTGGACCTTGTACTCTTGGCCGAGTTTGTTTTCCAGCAAATATTGGGATAGTTGAAATCGCCCATAACTACTACATCTCTTCTCTGTGCCTGTTTGGTCAACTGTTGGCAGAAGACTTCATCAAGTTCTTCCTCCTGGCTTGGGGTCTGTAGTAGACGCCTACAACGACATCTTTTTGAGTCCCAGTTCCCTTGATTCTTATCCAGATGATTTCAAGCTGGTTTCCCAGATTGCTGTCTTGAATTTCTTCTGCAGCATAAGAGTTTTTGACATATAAGGCTACTCCGCCTCCAGACATACACTTCATATATTAGTGAGCACACGTAGGCTTCATTTACACTGAAGAAGTGCCTTTCCACAGAGCCATTTAACTCAGAATATCAAGGCAGAACATCCCACAATATCTGCTTTGAACTGGGTTGTCTGAGCCCACACTGCCATATATTCCAGTTCAAAACAGATAATGTGGGGTTTTTTTTCAGCTGTGTGGAAGGGGCCCCTCTCTGCCCATCTCAAGTGGCTAATCCCAGCAAGAATGCTTGATTTATCAGTTTTTCTTTGGCCCAAATGGGTTTCTTTAGTTGACAGAGACAATTAGAAATATCTCCATGGTACAATTACAGGTTCTTCAAAAAATGTTCAGCAAGCCCATGGAAGGGAGGAAAATGGAACACCACCAATTTCTTTAGGAAATGCTAATTAAATCCTGTTCTCATGCTGAACCTCTTGACCTGACTTAAGAGGCAACTCAGTATAATCCTATAATCCATGCTTAATGAAAGCTTTGCTCTGAACTATGAATTATTGACAAACAATTATTGACTTTGAGATACTAAGTACAAGTATACCTTTTATGCTGTCACGAGTAAGCCAAAGAAAGGAGAATTTGTGCCCATTTGATTTTTAATAGTGTTGATGTGTTTCACAAGTTGTACCTGAATTTTAGGGATGTGTTGCAGATTCATTCAGAATGAATTCTAAATGTCTCAATCAATCACACTCAAACAGACAGATTCAGAAGATATCAAATTAAAGAGGCTAAACTTCCAGACTAGACCATTGTACAGTACATCTATCAGGCAGTGCTACTCTGTCATTGTGTGCTGCACATCCATCAATGAATTCTGTTTTATTATCCATACCTGTAAAATAAACCCTATCCGAAACTACTAAAGAGTGGCTTTGTACAGTTCTGTCAAACTTTTTAAGATTTTTCCTGTTGTCTACACAGGCATGCCCCAACATTGGCAGTATTTAGGAGGAGCCTGAAAACGTGGCTGTTCCAGTGTGCCTTCCCAGAATAAAGAAATAATTTCCAGCAAAATGTCCTTACAAATGCACTTTAACTACTAGATTGTGTTGGACTGCACTCCTCACTTCTTTAAAACCCTCCTACCAGATATATCCTACCTTGTTCATGACAAGCATTTATTTTTTAAATTTTAAATTATTACATTTGGCCTGGCCATAGGTTTTTAAACCCTTATATGTTATTGTTATATGTGATTTATATTAATTTGTATTGCATTGTATTGTTTTGTTTATTGCTTTTCTGTTTTATTGATGTGTTGTTGGGTTTGACCTCATGTAAGCCGCTCTCAGTCCCTTGGGAAGATGGTGGCATCTCCTTGGGGAGATGGTGGAGAATGCTAATTCAAACAGCCCTGAACTTCTTGACTTACTTGGAAAGGTTCTTTCTAAGGAAAAATTATGTGGTAGAGAAGTTAGCGAAAATGGGTTTTTGCTCTAGAATTTGCTATCTGGATTCCCCAGAATATTAAAAAGGCAAGAAAGTACACATGTACATGCTGGGCAAGACATGTGTGTGTGTGTGTGTGTGTGTGCGCGCGCGCCCCCCCCAAACAAGACTAAAAAACAAAGAATAGTTCAAACAATATTAATACCAATAACCTGTGAAGATAAGAATTCCAAGGAGAATAAGCACTGAAATGCAACACTGAATAGGATTCTAGTAACTCATAAAACTCAGTCAGTTTTAATATGTGCATTTTGTAAAATATTTTAGACGATTATGTGTTTTAGCAATGTTGTAAACTCCCTTGCTCCATAAGGAGAGGCAGGTAAGAAATAAAATTGTTATTATTATTTGATGCACAACAAGATTAGTACACAGCAAAAAAAGATCATTATACTGGCTTTTGTATTCAATCACATGTTGGACACTTCCCAAATGTCTAGGACTATGTGACGTATCGGTGAATAATGCGTGCAGATCCAAGTACGGTGGCCTTTTGCAGTTGACAGGTGGTAATTTTGTCAGCGCCAATTGTTTTGAAGTGTAGGCTAAGGTTTTTATGTATCTCAAAAAAGAAGAAGAAGAAGAAGAAGAAGAAGAAGGGAGCTTTGAGATGGTTGAACAGAAGCTCTCTGAAGCTCTAGGTGCTCTTACTACCTATTACAGAGAAAACCAGCTGATTCCTAATCCATCTAAAACACAGACATGTGCTTTTCATCTTAAGAACAGACAAGCATCCCGAGCTCTGAGGATTACCTGGGAAGGAATCCCACTGGAGCACTGCAGCACACCCAAATACCTGGGAGTTACCCTGGACCGTGCTCTGACCTACAAGAAGTACTGCCTGAATATCAAGCAAAAAGTGGGTGTTAGAAATTATATCATACGAAAGCTGACTGGCACAACCTGGGGATCCCAACCAGATACCATGAAGACATCTGCCCTTGCGCTATGCTACTCTGCTGCTGAGTATGCATGCCCAGTGTGGAACACATCTTACCACGCTAAAACAGTAGATGTGGCTCTTAATGAGACATACCGCATTATCATGGGGTGTTTGCACCCTATACCACTGGAGAAATTACACTGTCTAGCCGGTATTGCACCACCTGACATCCGCTGGGGAGTAGCAACCAGTAGTGAAAAGACCAAGACAGTGACATCTCCGGCCCACCCCGTTTGAGTATCAGCCAGCACGCCATGTATTACATAAGTCCAACCTTGAGGTCACCAGTACGTGCACTACCAACTTTAGGTCTTCTAAATCTAGGAAGGGGTGCAGTTGGCATATCATCAAACCTGATAATAAGCACACCTGACCATTGCATCAACCTGAGGGATAGATCCAGGAGCATTTCCAAATGGCGGACACAGTTTTTCAGGTGGAGTGTAAACCCATCTAGAACTGGTTGACATACCTCCACCCCTCGATTAGGATCCCTGATGGCAAGCACCTTTGTTTTGCCTGCATTCAGTTACAATTTGTTTTTCTTCATCCAGCCCCATGTAATTCCAATAGTGCATTAAAAATACAATTGCAAATTTAAGAAAACAGATCTTTATATCCCAAAGCTGAATTAATGCCCAAGTAAAATTACTGCTTTTGTATTGCTTGCCAAATAAATATAGAAATATACATTTTAATTCACAAAGGTGTGATTGTTTGCATGGCATCAAAAAAGGAATTGTAACCAGGAGTCCTGTATCCTGGTTATAGCAGTGACTTTTCATCCACTTCTTTGAGTACGGGCTTCGCATTATACACAGTTCTGACTTTCAGCATCTGTCCTATTAATTTCCAGTAAAAACAGTGACTTGCAGTCATTGCATAACTGGTTGGGCTGATAGTGGCTCTGCCTGAATGTATTAAGCTTGCACTGCTTAAAACTGTGTATTAGTACTCATACAGTCGCAATTAAGAGACAATTTTTCGCAACAGGCCGACATGTTCCAGATGGCTCCCAGCTGTGAAAATGTTTCATGTGCCGCTGATAGTTTGTTATACTTGTCATCCTGGCAGAGTTACCCTCCTTTTCACTGCACTAAGAAAGCAGGGTTCAACGTGTCCTGAGGGGAAGTGTGTTAAAAATAGAACTAGCTGTGGGCTTGCTTTCTGCTTACTGTAGAAAAAGAGACTCTGCCATAAAACCAATAATATTATTTGAAGCATAATGGAAGATGAATAAGCAGTGAAACCTATTGTGTGGTGATTTTCATGTCAACCTTCAGATAGTTATGACAAGAATTTCATGGTGAACGATGCCATCATTTGCTTTCATCTAAGATGCTTATAAGAGTACAGTGTGGATTTGGATGGTGATCTTTAGAGATCTTGAGGAATATCTCTGGCACGTCCTACATCTGGTGGACAGCCCTACACCTGAACTTTGTAAAGTTACTTAACTCCCAGAATTCTCAAGGGTTGTCTGGGACTATTCTAAGACAGGAGAAAATCCCAAGATCTGCTATCTGACTTTACTACAGATAGCAAATTGCCTTGTCATTACAGCCTCAGCATAGTGATGTAAGTTGACCACATTTCTTGGAAGATCTTCTGACCATTGAATGATCAATGAGAACAATTTTATATTTCCATTTTGGTTATTACATAATTTTATAATAGAAAAAGTATACACAAACTGACATCAACCCTCAGTTAAATTTCACATCCAACAATTTCAAAAACAGCACCAAGTGACTGTGCTTAGAGCAGAACCAGAAAGGTCCAATCTTTAGTTTTTATCAGTTCTCAGAAATAGGTAGTCTGAGTTCTTTCTATAAAGTGGGTGGAATATAATATTATGCCAGTACATGTGTATGGAACATTGGCTGTTAGAGACAGAGGCAACCAGCCTGGGTTAGCATGAGGACAATATATTGTTGAAGGCTTTTATGGCGGAATCACTGGGTTATTGTAAGTTTTTCAGGCTGTATGGTCATGTTCCAGAAGCATTCTCTCCTGACGTTCCACCTGCATATATGGCAGACATCCTCAGAGGTTGTGAGGTCTGTTGGAAATTAGGAAAATGGGTTTTATACATCTGTGGAATGTCCAGGTTGGGAGAAAGAACTGTCTGTTGGAGGTAGGTAGTAGTAATTTTATTGATTAGCCCTTAGGCCAGTCATTCTCAACCTGGAGTCCCCAGATGTTTTTGGCCTATAACTCCCAGAAATCCCAGCCAGTTTACTAGCTGTTAGGATTTCTGGGAGTTGAAGGCAAAAACATCTGGGGACCCCAGGTTGAGAACCACTGCCTTAAGCCATATCACAATATCAAGCAAAACAACAAGGCTTGATAAGACTTGATTGCACTCTATGTAGTAAGTTAAAATAAAACACTTATAACAATACAATAAATAAATATCATTTGGTCGTGTCAGGAGTGACTCCTGGTGTGAGAGAATTGTCCGTCTGCAAGGATGTTGCCCAGGGGACGCCTGGATGATTTGATGTTTTTATCATCCTTGTGGGAGGCTTCCCTCATGTCCCCGCATGAGGAGCTGGAGCTGATAGAGGGAGCTCATCCACCTCTCCCCAGATTCGAACCTGCAACCTGTCGGTCTTCAGTCCTTCCAGCACAGGGGTTTAACCCACTGCGCCACCGGGGGCTCCTAATAAATATCATAAGATATGATCAAACTGATAAAACTGAGTATGTACATCATATTTCTTTATCACCCTACAGGTAGGTGTGAATGTTTCAATTGGCTACCTTGATTAGTATTTAATGGCCTAGCAGTTTCAAGGTCAGGCTTCTTACTGCCTGTGGGTATCCTTTGTTGAGAGGTGATCAGCTGTCCCTGATTGTTTCTTGTGTGGAGGTCCCCTGTTTTTGAGTGTTGTTCTTTATTTAGTGTTATTATTTTAGAGATTTTTAATGCTGGTAGCCAGATTATGTTCATTTTCATGGTTTCTTCTTTTCTGTTGAAATTGTCCACATGCTTGTGGATTTCAATGGCTTCTCTGTGTAGCTTGACATGGCACTCGTTAGAGTGGCTCAGCATTTCTGTGTTCTCAAATAATATGCTGTGTCCAGGTTGGCATGAGGACATTTTTCTGGAACATCTCTATCACCACTCAATGGCCATTTGTTCTGAAGATCAGAACTATGTTTAGATGACACCCAAAACTATTCTCAAGATACTGAATAGCTCAAGATGTCACTGGATAGCTTCTTGCTCAATGTTGTACAAAGTGGCTCCTGTGCCATCACACCCAGACCCTATAAAAATAAAACTAAGGTGTGCTTCTCTCTTTGTCTGGGCGGACCACGGGGGTCTTTCTTTAGAAGCTTGACATTCTCAGCAACTGAGGCTACTACAGGTTTTGAACACCAAAACAGAATATTTATTTCTCAGTCCTTGCAGACTTGGCACAGCTTGTCAAAGTTACAAACAAAACAGTCAATTGGTGAAACCATAAAGATGATCTTTCTTTCTTTTTGCCTCTAGTCGCTGAGTTGCCTTCCTCCAAATGGTAGAAAAAAATCCTGAGATCTTTTTACCCCAACCCTGAGCTACTATCTTTTAGAAAGCGTAGGCCTTCCCTATTCCAGCCCAAGGTTAGTTTTGGGATGAAGCAAACAGTGTTCAATAACTATCTCAATAATCCTTTACACTAAATAACTCAAAATCTCAATATGCTATCTATAACTCAATTAAGACTCAATTAAGACTCAATTGCCTTTCTTAATAACTCAATGAAGACTCAATTCTTTCCTTTACTCAATTGTACTTACAATGATTTTTTCAGAGCTCTCTGACTGGCCTTACAGCACATCTGAGGCTTTCCTCTAAAACTGAAGGAGGCAGGGGGGATTCCAAAATGGAGATCTCAAGCCCAGGAAAAAAGGCGGTCTCTAAACTTGAAGAGATACTTTCCTAAACCAATAGCTGCAAAAGGGCCTGCAGGCTGGCTTTGCAGACTCTGATACTGATTAACTTCCAGGGTGCTGCTGGGTCTGTAGCAGCCCTGGGGAAATGCAAAAGAACACTATCCCATGCAACTAAAAGGCAATGTAAACCATGCTCCTGGAAGACATGCTCCACTATTTTTTTTAAAAAAAAATCACAGCCCTCTTTTGTAACTGAACTTGTGCATTTAAGGAGTACAAGAATCTAAGTCTGTAATCCCTGAAACACTCTGAAGGAGAAGGAGAAAATGCAAGTACTCTAAGGCTATTATGGAGAAAGCTGTTACAGGTTTTCCACAAGTTCTCTTCATGCAGAATGGTTCAATATCTAATTCTAATTGCAGATTTTCAATTGTAAAACCACTGTGGCTCTCTAAACATAAATGACAATTCCAAATATTGAGGTGGTGGGTTTTTTTTATTTATGTCAGTTGTCTGGCTTTCGAAGCCTTTCCAAGGCTCGCTTGCCTTATAGTTGCTTTATGGGAAATAATCTAATTCCCCCCCCCCCCCCACACACCTCCATCCCAAACAATGAGTGTTACTGAGAGAAGACTGTGCCATTTAATTTTGAAAATGTGACTCTCCCAAATGGCAATGTATTTCATGCAAAAGGGGACCTGCTTACAGTAACTTGACTGTTTACCTATTCCCCCTGTATTTTGTATCTGGCAATGACAATACTGATACCTACTATTTATTTGGGATGGACTTTTCAGGTTTTTATGCACTATTTTCATGCAGGAAGAAGTAGTACAGGAAAGAGGTAATAATTAAAACAGGTTCTTGCTCGCATAATGCCAGATGTATGTTTCATTCCATCTTTTGTTCCATACAGAATATGCATGTGTGGAGACGTGTTGTATATCACTCCATCTACAATTCCCTTGGGCCATGGTTTAAGTACAATCAAGAAACAGATGTTTTCTCTAGTGTGAATGTCTCAATAAATGAACCTTTTTTGAAGCCAAAAAAAAGAAAGACCCTAGTCGAGAATTTGTTATGTTCTTGTAGACCAGCACTCACTGTGCTCTAATCTTGTAGCCAGATCTAAGCACGTTGTTACAAAATTAATTTTCTTAATATCTGCATTACTTTTCCAAAACAGAGTCTCTATCTAGCTTTTCCAAACTGGTCCCAATGGTAGCAGTGATATAAGGAAGGAAGACTTATAAAGAGAGACCTATCATGTAATGGGAAGGACATACATAGGCTTTTCATGCAGAAGAAACATGATTCAGTCCTTTCCTATAAGCGTCTAATTAGCAAACACCAATAGGATCTTTACTGGAGACTTTGGAAAGTTTCTGCCAGTGAAATTTCAGCTGATTAATGGCCCCTTTCAATCTGAGACAGTGCCATATATTCAAGGACAAATCAATTTAATGAAATATCTATTTATTTCATAATTGTCACATCCAGACTGATTGAAAAGTCCTAGCTTTGTTCCCATCTTTCCAATTTTCTACTACATTAAAATAAATTGATCTGGGGTGATAATATAAAAATAATTGCTAATTGTACCAGGAACTGACTGGAAATATGCTGGGATAGTAACCCACTGTGGTGGTGCAGTGGGTTAAACCGCTGAGCTACTGAACTTACTGACCAAAAGGTTGTTTGTTCAAATCCAGGGAGCGGGGTGAGCTTCCACTGTTAGGCCCAGCTTCTGCCAACATAGAAGTTCGAAAACATGCAAATGTGAGTAGCTCAATAGATACCCATCCGGCTGGAAAATAATGGTGCTCCATGCAGTCATGCCGGCCACATGACCTTGGAGGTGTCTACAGACAATGCCGGCTCTTCGGCTTAAAAATGGAGATGAGCACCAACCCCCAGAGTCAGACACAAGTGGACTTAATGTCAGGAGAAAACCTTTACCTTTAAATAAAACAAGTATGGATCTAAAAAATAAAAACAAAATCTTGGACTTTCTGGTCTCTTTCATCAGTCTCAACACATCCTGTACAGGAAGCTATACTGTTAATGTGGATATAATATATTAAGAGAAAAATTGCTTCTCCCCTTTCACCGCAGGAATGTTGAATTTACTTCTAGGTTTATCCTCAAAGAGATACTTGCCCAATCTTCTTCTCATAGATGAATATTATTTATATTATTTCTTTTTTTAAAACCCACTAGTACACCTAAGACATGAAATGCATATAAGCCTTCCACACAACTTAACCAGGTGTTGGGAGTTTTTTTTTTAAAGAACAAATCTGAGGGTTAAATCACATGGCAGTTTTCAGCTGACAAGATTTTGTGTTGACAAGAGTCTTTTGATGTACTTGTCTTGTGAGAGTTTCATAAAAATACAAGATAAACATTTGTAATACCTCTTGGGCCCCATCTACACTGCCATATAAAATCCAGATTATCTGCTTTGAACTGGAATATATGGCAGTATAGACACATATAATGCAGTTCAACGCAGATAATCTGGATTTTATATGGCAGTGTAGATGGGGCCTTGGTTATTTTATGAAGTCAGTTAATAAGAAGTAGGATAACACCTAACTGTGTGGTTAAAAAATGAAGTTTGTTGAGAGAAGGAAAGAGAATGCAATTGTTTTTGTTGTATTTGAAAAAGGTGTGAGTTTATAAATGTTTTGGTGTCTAAAATATTAGTTTTCTATATGGTTCTTAACATATTTTTGTAAATGAAAAATTGCATAGAAACAAACCATGCTGTTTCCAATATGAACTACAGACTTCTCCTCTCACACATTTTCGAATGCACCCTAAAAGCATGTAAAACATATGATGATGTAGCATTTTCCCTTGAAATCTTGAGATATAAGAGTGGAAGTTAATGTAACTTTGCATAAGAATATTTATTTCAAGCTCAAAGGCCCATCTTTACCCTGCCTATCCCCACCCCACAAGTAAATAGGAAAGATCTGGTCATTGAGATGCTGGAATGAACTTGGTATGCACATTTACAATGTAATAATTCACTGGAAATATCAACATCTGCTTGACCCCTGCATCTGTTTTTACAGGTGGAGAGGAAAAATGCAAAATAGGTGGTATTGCTTTTTCAGCAGCGAAGTACTTTAAAACCCATGCTGTTATGACTCCAGTATGTTCAACCTCCATTGAGTAGGGTTTTTTTTCCTAGATAGTAAATGATGAAGCAAATACTTTTAACAATCATTTTTGACAAAGAAATATGTGAATTGGCATGTTTGGACAGCTGCCAAGTGAAATACTATAATATCTAGAAATAACACTTTACTAGACTGTGATATTGGAAGAAATCTTTGGCTTGTAATGAGTTCTGGGTTTACATCATATTTTTCTGCTATTTTGTCTGTTTGACTCAGTTTGTCTGTTTGCCCCTCTCCCTGCTTACTACACTCCATATATAGCGATAGAGACATCTGTCTAAGCCACTATTTTTTAAGGTTCAAGTGTTTCCAGTACAAATATAAAGAAATCCCCTTTCCTCAATGATCTAAAGCAACATTTGTTTCCTCATTTATCCCAGCTAGTTTCAACAGATATACATTCAATAGATATTCACAGCACAATAAGGATCATGTTAGACTTGCTTGCCATTATTACCATTAACTTTATTAGCTGTGGGTAGATAAATCTGTATGGTGTGTTATTTCCTATATTATTAAAAATATTTTCTACTATATATAGGAAAATACATACTGCTTCAGGAGATGTTTGTATCGTATGAAGTTATTCCTCTGGAGATACAACTCCAAGTGTTAACTCTCAAACTCGCCTTTTAAACAACACAGGAATTTATGACTTTGCAAAGTGAGATACAACAATAGAGAAATGTCCAGTTATTTTTCTGTAATAGGCTTCTGCAGGGACCTTAGGAGGTTTTGGGATGTCCCTGAAGGTAGATTATGTTAAAGGAAAATTGTTGTTGTGTGCCTTCAAGTCATATCTGATTTATGCCAACTCCAAGGTAAACATATCCCAGTGTTTTCTTGGAAAAAATTGTTCAGGGCCTTTGCCTTCTTTTGAGGCTGAAAGAGTATGACTTGCCAAAGGTCACCCAGTAGGTTTCCATGCCTGAGTGAGGATTTGACCCCTGGTCTCCAGAGTTGTAGTCCAATATTCAGACCACTACATCTCACAGGCTCTCCGACAAGAAAATATCTGGATGCATTCCTACTAATCCCCTTACTCTCCCACAAGGCAGACTGTGTTACTTTAAAAATGTTTTAAGGGGGCATTTTGGTTGTTGTGCAATTGGTAAAGAATTCAGTCCCATGGCATGACAGAAAAATGATTTGCAATAATGTAGATTGAATGCATGTGTGAGAGTATGTATATGCTTTCAAGTCGCCTGTTGACTTATGGTGATCCCATAAAATGTATAGATTGCTCTTGGATAAGAAGTACTCAGAGATGGCATTGCCAGTTCCTTTATCTGAATTACAGACAGTCCCTGAGTTACAAACATCCAACTGACAAACAACTAATAGTTAATTGCAGGGTAATCCAACAGGATATGAGAGAAACCTCCCCCTAGGAAGGGAAATTCACTCCCGAGTTATAATGGGGGAAAATACCTAGACTGAAGCTTTACCACCAATCCTTGTTTCCACAACAAACCATTTTTTTTTTCAAAATCCAATTACCACAGGGATAGAAAGTGAGGTGAAATCTTCTGAACAGGGGCACAGATGGCAAAACAAACTCCACAGGGGGTGTTAACCCTTCCTTATGCTACAAATAAAGTGTTATTATTATTATTAAGTGTTATTATTATTATAAAGCTAAATTCACTCCCGAGTTATAATGGGGGGAAATATCTCCACTGAAGCTTTACCACCAATCCTTGTTTCCACAACAAACCATTTTTTTTTCAAAATCCAATTACCACAGGGATAGAAAGTGAGGTGAAATCTTCTGAACAGGGGCACAGATGGCAAAACAAACTCCACAGGGGGTGTTAACCCTTCCTTATGCTACAAATAAAGTGTTATTATTATTATAAAGCTAAAAATGTCTGTTTTTGGCTGGAGTTATATTTAAAAAGCATACCTGTTACTACTTATATACAAAGTTAACTTAAGAGCAAATCTACAGAAACTCTCTTGTTTGTATACAAAATTAAGCTAAGAACAAACCTACAGAACCTCTCTTGTTTGTAACTTGGGGGCTGCTTGTATAGCCTACAGCACCTGAGGTTCATTGATGGCTTCCCATTAAAGTGCTTTTAGGATCTTGAGACCCTACACTATCCTAACTAATTAACAGGATAACAGGTTTGGGGACAAAGTCTTCATGACTCTACCTTCGTGACATGCAGAGTGTGTTGATGGGAAAGAAATGTCTTATATTAACTTCAGCATTCATAATGTTAATACAGCTCTATTAGATTCTTCACTAGTACTGTGATGAGTCTACACATTTTTCTTGTTTTTTGATCCCTCCTGCCCCCATTCTGCCCTGAGTGAAAGTCTGCACCAGTAGTTTTGAAACCACTGGCTTGGAAATGGAAGAAACAGTTGCTGCAACATCTGGGCCAATTTCTCAGTAAGAATATGTTGCCAAAGCAGGTAGCTCAACTGGAGCAGGAATCTGTGTAGTGAATCAGGTTGGACATAGACCAAACGTTGAAAGGCTGTTCTTACATAATTCGAAATAGCCCATCCACTATCCTAAACTAAATATTTATGAAACAATTAGATTTAGGGATGCCAGTCTAAACAAACCATATGTTCACGATACACTAGATGGCTTTATAGCTCATGCAAATCAACATTCTAAAATAAAATTTTCTTCTATCTGTGGGACACAGGGGAAAGCTTTAGCTCAGAAGCTTTTTTCCCCTTCACTCATAGGAGCTGATAATGGAAGCCTGAATATCTTTTCTCCAGGAAAAAGTTCTTTTCTCTTAAAAACAAACAAACAATATTATATCAATGGGCTATGGCATAGAGCTAAATGCATGAGAAAAAGCTCTTAGCAGACTGGATATTGACTAGAGTCCTTAACTTACCTACTTTTGTTTTCCAAGAAAAATGGATTGCAAAACTGTAACTTTATTGAAGGATTTGGAAAAAAGGGATAGTATGTCATTGTGAATTGAATGTCAGTGGTGGAGAGATTTGGATTCTTCATGCAGTAGACTCATGTGGTATTAGTAAGCAGGAGCAACATCAACAGAACTCTCTTATAAGCCTGACAGTGGCACAGATTCAGGCATGCACCACAATATGGACTAATTCAGTGATAAGCAAAATTCAGCCCACTAGGTCACTGCTTCTTAAACTGTGGACCCTGACCCCAAACAGGGTCTCCTCAGCTCAATGTTGGGATCATAAAAAATTAGCAAAAGTAAAAGGTTTCTGAATGTCATCCATTTAGCAACAAAGTACAGTATTTGAAATTGACTTTGCAATAAATGCTTCAGCTGTACTTTATAAAAAGAAAAATCAGTTGGTTTAGCAAGCCTTACAAATGTTGATTTGTTATCAGTAAATATTTGATATTCATACTTAGTTTTATACTGATATAACTGGGTTAATGTAAAAAAAAAATTCCAGACAGAAAGGGGTCACAAATGAAAAAGTTTTAGAAGTCCTGCTTTAGATAACACTGGAGATTAATTCCCAACAATCCTTTCCAGCACAGCCAATGATGAAGAATGTCAGAAATTACAATCTGCCAACTTGCAATAGCCATACATTTTTCATGGCTAGCCTACTGCCTTAGGGCCCTTCCAGACAGGGCTTTATCCCAGGAGTATCCGCATTTTAAAAATGCAGATGTTCTTGGGATCCTGTCCACACACACACCCAAAAAGTGTACGCTTTCTGGAGTGGGTGTCCAGATGTTCTTCTGGAGCCTGGCCTGGGTGAACACATGGAAACACTCCCCCCTCTTCAAAAGCCGTACCCCCCCTTTTTTTAAAAAAGTACTTACCAACTTCCATTGGAGAGCTGTGGCAGCTCTCCTGGTGTATAGAAGTGATGTGCTAGGAGAAAGGGGGAGCGATTCCCCCCTCCCCCATTCTCCCATCACATCATTTCTATGTGCCAGGAGAGCTGCTGCAGCTCTCCAATGGAATCTGGTAAATACTTTTATTTTTAAAAGGGGTGGGGGTTAGGGATTTTGGGGAGGGGTTGGATTCCCACAGTTTTCCAGGCTAATTTAGCCCAGAAAACTGTGAGAATGCTGTCTGGACTGCAGTCCAGACAGTAGAAGTAATGGATTTATCCCACACTTTCTAAGAAGGTGCGGAATAAATAAAAAGGGGGCTGGACAGTTTCCGCAATAAAGGGGCTGTCTACATCTGCCCTTAGTGTAATGTTATCTCAAGCTATGTAATTGACTAGTGACCAACTTCCTCAAAAAGAATGCCTATCCCTATTCTAAACCCAAGTCAGTGGATGCTGACTGAGGGTGACTGAAAATGTGGAGAATATCTATTCGTGTAAATAATTCCACTTCATTAAGTTCTGGAATGGTAAATTCTTCTCACCTGCTTTTTCTACCCTAGAGGAGGTGCTTAGTTGCAGACCCTGGTAGGCATGGGTGCTCCTGCACATTACACACACACTCTCTTTAGAAAGAGAGAGTGTGTGTGATGTACAGGCCCAGAAAGTGCCCATGCCTGCTAGGCCTTCAGCTGAACGCCTCTTACTCTATTTGTCAGGGGTGATTAGAATGCAATATTCCTGCTTCTTGGCAGGGGGTTGGACTGGATGGCCCATGAGGTCTCTTCCAACTCTTTGATTCTATGATTCTATGAAGAGGTGCTTGGCTGCAGGCCCTGGTAGGTGCGGACACGCCTGCATGCCACAGATACACTCTTTTCCCAAGGAGTGTGTATGTGTGTGTGGCATGCAGGAGCACCCATACCTGCCAGGGACTGCAGCCACGCGCTTCTTTACTCTGTGATGCTGAAAAGGCCAGGAGTTGGGCCCCACTCCTGTTTTCTTTTGTGCCGAGCTGATTTCCATAGCAGGAGGGGCTTTCCTGTTCCATGCACCCGGAGGACAAAAAAGACACGAAAGAAATGAAGGAAATGGGAGAAATGAATTCTGTGCACAACTCTACTACAGAAGAACATCAAAAGAAAAACTCATGATAAGAAATAAAAGATAAATTGATTGTGCAGGCAATGCTTTCTAGAATGGCCTCTGCTACTTCTTAGAACTATGCGGCAATAAGTGATTTAATTCTTATGCATAAGGGAAAGGACAAGAATCCTGCTTGCTTCTGTTTTCCCAATTTAACATTTGCTTCATCTTAGGTTGCACTCTTTCCCCAGGCTATAATATAGAATACAAGCAGAATTTCCTGTGTATGGCTGTAGTCAAAACTAAGGTCTTTTTTTTAAAAAAAAAAATCATCATAAACTGCAACAGTATTCTAGCAAATATGTTCAATGTCATGAACAGTGGATACAGGTTTCCCCCACTTATTTGACAGGTTAGGTACCACACCACTATTAAAAATGGAAATGAATTAAATGTGTAATCCATATATTAGGAACACAAATATTAGCAGAGGAATACAGCATTATAAGCACAAATACTATATAAGAGGTGCACTTCACAAAATTTCTAAGAGGTGCACTACAAAGGACTTTGATGCTATACAAAGACTGAATGGATGGTATTGTGTTGGTTCAGAGAGAGGAAATGTAGCATGTGATCACAAAAGTATAGTACAACCATGATCAAATAGTGAACTATGTGCTAAATATAGAGGTTTGGAGTATAAGTGAAAAGAGCTGAAAAAGCAGAACATCAAAAAGTGGACCATCAAAAAGTGAGGGATACATGCATTTCCTACCATCTCTCCACTGCCTTCCAATCAAGATAGATGAGACTCTGAAAAGACTTGTTTCTAATATTTTGGGTTTTTTTAAAAAAAAATGGTCCCCTCACATCAACATTATGTTTTTAATTTGAATGCAGCATAATCTTCCAAATCCAAAGCAAATTCAAATGGGATTCATATGAATGTTCTTAGGAGAAACATATAAATGAATACATTGCCATCATATTTTCTGTTTCCACCTCATCACTTGTTTCTGTGGACTAAAACTTTGGAAGATGTTTGATAGAAAAAGTCTCTATGATTTTTTTAATAGCTCTCAAAATATTGACAAAGAAAAAGAAGAGCAACTTTATTTTGCTCATGGCAAGGGGAATATATATATGAATATAATGCCATAGCAATGAAAGAAAAATAAAGATTTGAGAATTTTCTTGCTTCTAGCTTTTTCAATGTGAGTTTACAAATGGAATATATTCCCCACAGATTCTATTGCATCCAAGGGTGTTTTCTATGCTTCAAGATTTAGAGTTTATAATAAAATGTGAGCAATAATCATATGGCCTAACTTGATACTGCAATTTTTACTTCAAAAGCAGACCCTGTAGGTCTGATCATAAGCATCCAGATTTGTAGTAGTGGCATACAAAACTTAAGCACTAGTGAGATGGGTACTATATCAATAGAAACAAGTTCTTAGCACAGATTTCTACATGGTAAGATTTCTTCGGATGAAGTACATACTTAGATTTTGTTTCCTTGAAGAAAGGTTACCAAAGGCTTATGGTTTTGATAATATTTGATATTTGATGAACAACCATGAAATAACAGAACCAGACATAGAATCTGCCTTGTTATTCTGGATTATATGGCTGTGTGGAAGAACCCATAGACACTTCAACTCTTTCAAAGCCGAACATTGTTGTATTTGTAACACTGCTTATTTTGCCATCCCACCCCCCAATGAGGAGACCACACAAAAGATTGGGTTCAAATTTTGGGCAACTTTATTAACTGTTACCAAGTTAGAATTTTAAACTCTTAACTGTATCATTAACTCTAAATGCGTGTTGGAATTTGGTGAGCAAAGTACCAGGCAGTGGTCCTCCCCGACCCATCCCTGGCATCAAACTTGGGCGAAACACCAGGCCTCCGTTCAAATAACCCCGGATGACCTTAAGGGAAATATCTTGGAGAATTTTGCCCCAAGGTATTGGGGTCAAGCCTCTCCTATTTCTAGGCCATCGACGTCATCCCCCGCCTGGGTTGTTTGAACCCTAGCCGGGGGAATTAGCTTCTGGCCTACACCAAAACCAGGTGCCTGGGTGTACACCAAATGTGTCTTATTCCTTTACCTTTTCCGCTAAACCCTATTTAACAGACCGCACCTCCCAATTTGCCACAATGACAGTATAGGGTAGGCGAAAAACCCTCCCAGAACATGAGAGGGYAAAAATTCCTACCCGGCCCCMGGGCGACCGAACTACTATACTGTTGCGGRGGGCGGGTGGGTCAGCGTCCTTGGACYAAGTGAGGAGCGGGGCCTCAYTCYGGCTCAGCRCCGCCCCTGACCACGCCTCCCCAAGGGTGGGGGTGGCAAAGGCCCTTCCCCCTCTCCAGCGTTGCGGGAGGGGGGAAGCTCYTTGCCATCCCACCCCCCAATGAGGAGACCACACAAAYYATTGGGTTCAAATTTTGGGCAACTTTATTAACTGTTACCAAGTTAGAATTTTTAAACTCTTAACTGTATCWTWAACTCTAAATGRGTGTTGGAATTTGGTGAGCAAAGTACCAGGCAGTGGTCCTCCCCGACCCATCCCTGGCATCAAACTTGGGCGAAACACCAGGCCTCCGTTCAAWTAACCCCGGATGACCTTAAGGGAAATATCRTGGAGAATTTTGCCCCAAGGTATTGGGGTCAAGCCTCTCCTATTTCTAGGCRATCGACGTCATCCCCCYCCTGGGTTGTTTGAACCCTAGCCGGGGGAATTAGCTTCTGYCCTACACCAAAACCAGGTGCCTGGGTGTACACCAAATGTGTCWTATTCCTTTACCTTTTCCGCCACGGATCAGGAGCAAATGTCCATTTAGCTCCTGTCCCCCACCAAATCCCCCACAATCAATTTGATAGCCCGTTGAATATCACCCAAAAATAACATGTTGCCCTTCTCAGACAGATGGATACCATCAACTCTATATAATTCTTGATTTCTATGGTGAATCTCATCGTGATGTATGTAGTAGCCCAAGCCCTTTTCCATCTCTTTTTTCATGGCTTTATTGACCCTCTTCCGGGCCCCATCCAATTTCTTGCCATCACCATTGGGCCAGTTAGGGCGAGGAATAATAGCGGACCACGCTATACAAACTTGAGGCCATGCCTCCTTAATTCTCTGTATGTCGCTCAAAGCCTGAAGGAACAGAGCCCTGCCCTTCAGCAAGCCCAGATCATTCCCTCCAAGGTGAATGATCAGAACATCAGGTGGATAACAACTTCCAGAACTGAACAACAACGGGATTAGCCCATCCCACCTCAGGC
Source organism: Anolis sagrei ordinatus (assembly GCF_025583915.1). Classification (NCBI taxonomy): domain Eukaryota; kingdom Metazoa; phylum Chordata; class Lepidosauria; order Squamata; family Anolidae; genus Anolis; species Anolis sagrei. The sequence continues at coordinate 136,348,314 of NW_026847549.1, forward strand.
CTCTTCTGCCCTTCCAGTCAACCATAGCCATGGTTGAAAGGCCGAGGTGTTGGCCGAAGGTTCCTCTCCGCGCCTGTCTTTCGGCCCAATGTATAAAGCTGTGGCCGCACACGAGGACCCTTCTTCTACGCCACACTCTCGTGACATCTGAAAAGATAAGAACTGTAACTATGACTGCAACTCACGAATATAGGATTGATATGACCCAGACCTCCACCGCCCCAAGCTCTTTATTCTCTCAACTGAGTATCCCATAGCAAATGCAGTAGAATCCGGAAAGAGTGAGTTCCGAATTTCTGGTTTTTTATACCCAGTATTTTAAGGGCCTTCGTTGTAATGGACCAGAATTGGAATTTCGTCAAAGGTGCTCCCCCTTGATGACAAAACAAGGGGCCCTCAAGTAATCCCCTACTTTTGAGGTACAGATTTAGGGCAGAGACTGGGCACAGGTCCTGATCACTAGCTTTTTGTAATTTTATGACTGATCCCTTGCCCCTTTGGTCTGTTTTTGAAAACCTTATCAACAGATGTATCGCATCATGCTCCAGGCGCAGATCAGAAAGAGCAAGGGCCCTATCAGACCGGTCAGACTTTGATCTGGCAACCAGCTCACTTATCCTGAGGGCGCCAAAAAATGCTATGAGGGCCGCGGCATGAAACAATTGAACTTCATATTGTGATTCGCAAATCTGAGTCCAAACTTGCTTCAATCCTTTTAAAATGGCAGGTGTTAAAGGTGCCCTATCATCCCTATGCCTACATCTCTCTCTCGTCAAACCCTCTAGCCATTTTCTGATTCTAAAGTCTGACGTGAAGTCAGGCAGGCCTTGGCCCTTTAACCAGAACGCAATGGCCGATAACTTGGCCTTAACCGTCTGTGGGGCCAAACCCTTCCTTTGTAAAAAGATAGCAAACTGTGCCACATCGTCATAAGGAATTGGCGTAACCTGGTTTAAGGAATATAACTTTCTAAATTCGAAGAATTCTTGAACGGCCCTGATGTAGGCCCTCCTGGAACTCGGCGCCAAAGCCAACTTCATGCCCCTGACTAGCTCTGCATTCCAATCTCCCAAAGATGGACCGGCATGCTGTATGGATGGGCGTCCGCGTTGGGGGCAAGTTGCCTGAAGCGCTCTATCTGCATTCGGGACAGAGAATCCGCTAAGGAATTATCAACCCCGGRGATATGGAATGCCTTGAACAAGATATTATACTTTAAACAATGAAGCGTGAACATTCTGACCGCTTCCATTGTGCTGCTAGATCGGGAGGTGAGAGAGTTAACTACCTGGACCGTTGACATGTTGTCACACCAAAAATGTAGTGTGCAATTGGCGAAATACTGCGCCCACAGTATTACCGCCACCAGGATGGGGAAAAATTCCAAAAATGTCAAATCCGAGGTTAAGCCCCGATCATGCCACCTCTCAGGCCAGCGCTCTGCGCACCATCGGCCCTCAAAATAGACTCCGAAACCTATGGCACCTGAGGCATCGGAAGCAATTTGGAGAGCATCCTTCAACAGAAGGTCTTGCCTCCAAAAGGAAACTCCATTGAATTGGGTAAGAAATTGAAGCCAAACCAAGAGATCGGACCTAATGGCCCGGGTTATTCTTATCCGATGATGGGGCAAGGCTATCCCTACCGTTGCTTCGGAGAGCCTTCTCAGAAATGCACGGCCAGGCGCTATAACTTTGCAAGCAAAGTTCAGGTGACCAATAATCTCCTGGAACTCATGCAAAGTTGCCTTGTTTTTTGACCTAAAGAGCCCAATGCGTGCTATAAGGTTAGAAATCTTTTCGGAGGGCAGCCTTGAAAATTGCTGGATTGTGTCCAGCTCGATGCCCAAAAAGGTTATCCTATTAGCTGGGCCTTCCGTTTTTTCGCTGGCCAGTGGCACTCCCAATTCTCCCGCCAGATTCTGGAATGCATGTAACAGAAAAGCACATTCACCCGAGCCATGTCGCCCGATAAACAAAAAATCATCTAAATAATGAACTATTCCCAGCAACCCAGTTCTAACCCTAAGGGCCCATTCTAAGAAGGTGCTAAAGGCTTCAAAAGCCGCACATGATACAGAGCACCCCATTGGCAAAGCTCTGTCCATGTAGTAATATGGTGGATGAGGCGAAACTCACCCGGCGCCTTTTTTGGGACTATCCCTAGTGGGGACACTCTCAGGTGTGGGGTGGGTGGTTGGAGAAAAGGGCCCACTACCCTACCTTCAGCTATTTCCTTGTTAATCTTTTGTAAAACCAGTTTTTCCATCCCCAGTAGTGATTTAAGATTATGTGCCCTATAAGGGACCCTGGGGCCGAGGGCTGGGATTCGAAAGCCTTCCTTAAAGCCGCTACGTAAATAGCTGGCTGCAGCTGCATCCGGATAATGATGCAGCCAAATTTCGAGTTGTTCCAAATTAATTGGGCTGGGGCCCTTTTGAAATGGGAACTGGGCCGGGACTCCGTTTTTGAAATTGATTGTCCTTTTGATTAGGTCTGATTGACTTCCCCTTGCTGCAGTTCTTGACTGCGTGAGGGCCATAACAGATTGAGCAGGAGTGCTGAAACCTACAGCCCTTACGGGAACACGTTCCTTGGGAAGCGTATTCCCAGCATAAGGCTTTTTGCTGCTGCTGGATGGGCTGCTGGGTGGCCGGTTGACGAAAGGACTGGCCAGTCTTAGAATTTTGAATGGTATGGCCGCTATCGGCTTTTTCACCATAGACTGGACGGGCCGGCGTCAGCACCTCCATCCAGAGTTGATCGTCGATCAAATCCCAACGTAAGGTAGGATATCGTGCTGCCTCTAGGCGAAACCTCTTATCGTATAACAACCATGCGTTGCCGGTAAAGTTAACGTAGGCTGAGTACACGATATTTAGGTATTGAAAGAGGGAACGAGCTCGGGAAGGATAAGCTTGTACTAGCACACCACCGTAAATTAGGAAACACGTAAACCAATTGCCCCAATTTTGGTCTACCCTGCGCTTTTTTAGGAGCTCTTTCCTCTCATCATCTAATTCATCCTTTTCCTTCTTTTCTAGCTCTCTGAAAAAGAGGGAGAAAATTTCCACGTATTCGTTCCTCAGGATTTTATCAATGGTTTTTTGTGCTAAATGCGATCCCAGCGTAACACTACCCAGCCGCCTGGGTGCTGGCAATGTCCAATTTGCCGTGCCCCAAAATTGGTGTGATGTTTCTGGGCTAGCCGCTTCCTCAACCTCTTTAGGAACCAGGGCCTGAGATGGCTGTGTCACTATGGGGGTGGGAGAGATGGATGGTTGAGCCAACACTGTCGCTAGCTGCCCTGTGCCTGAATCTTGCGTTTGTGTCAGCCCCCATGGACAGGCGTGTGGTTCTACATTACCTGTTGATGCAGTCATGTTAACCTGGGCCATAGTCTGTGGCTGGCAATCGACCGCTGCTTCATTAGGCTGCTGTGGCTCCCCTTCGATTGTCCCATGCGTGAGTGACCGATTTTCCAGGGTTGGCGTGGACTTCTGCTTCCCCGACTCTAAAACAGAGATGCGAGAGGACAGTGATTTTAACAAGAGCGCCCTGCTAGCTGTGCGAGTTGGTCGCTGTACCGAAGCCACCGGGTCACCCCCTTTCTCTTTTTCCAATGCATTAACACGCGCGATAAGCGCATTGATCTGGATAGCCGTTTGATCCTCTTCGTCCGATGAAGAGAGGGCCAGAGGGGGAGGACATTTAACAGGTGTCTTCTTCGCTGGGCCCTTGCCCTTGGCTCCCCCAACATTCTTCCTTGGCGTCATGCTATAAAGAAGAAAAATAAAATTCTTCGTTAAATTGTGAAGCTAGCTATAACATGGGATGAGAAACCTTCGAGCCATTGCTAAAAGCCTGGCCCCCAATTGGCCGCCATAGGATGAACGGAGAATTTGTCCACCACTAACTTTCCTCATTGCCCTTGAAAATAACAACACCTATCGAGCAATATGGCTTCAATCTTAAAAACCCACCTATGCTGCTATTATGTATTAACCCATTTTGGGCCATCCATCTGATGAAACGTGTCCCAAAAAGGCTGAACCCTGGACTTCTAATATGTCCTCAACCCCCGCCACTGCCATGTGCGGGAAAGAGAAAATGAAACTAACATAGACCAGTGTAACACCATGAAGTGAAAGTGAAACTAATACAAAAAACCCATGTAACGCCATGGCCTGGATTATAATAAACAATTTGTTAGGCCCCGAATGTAGTTTCTCTTCAAAAACCTCCCACAGAAAACTGAAGCAGTCCTCCCAGTATGCCCACCGCCCAACCCCAGCCAATTAAAGCGGGGGGGGGGGGAGGGGGCTGCCTTTAAAGCGAGCCAAATCCTGCCCCCATTAGCCCCCTCACTAGGGCCATGCCTGCCCACCCAGCTAGGGACCACGCAAGGGAAGAAAAGCTGCGGCGCGTTCCTAGACTCCTTGCCCTCAGCCACATGGACGCAGTCCCGCTTTGGCGAGAATAAACCAGCGGCTGCGCCGCAGCAGCCGCTGCCATGCGCCCCTGCCCGGCCCTCCCCGAACTAACTGGTAAGAAAGGGGAGGTAAGGGGACCCAGGAGAGACAAGGAAGAAAGGAACACAACGGCAGCGTCCAGCAGCCGCGCACCCCCCGCGGATGTGGCCTGCGAGCTGCGAGCGCCAGCAAAGGGGGAGGGGGGGGGACGCAGCCGTCTCCAAACCTCCGCGTCCACCTGGTAGCCGACCTTGGGGGAAGGAGGTGGGACACGCCGCCAACTGGGCCCAGCCCCAGCCCTTCCCCCCAGGCCCCACTCACGGACCTAGCCAAGAGAGGTCCGTCCTCTTCAGCGTCCTTGGACGAAGTGAGGAGCGGGGCCTCAATCGGGCTCAGCCCCGCCCCTGACCACGCCTCCCCAAGGGTGGGGGTGGCAAAGGCCCTTCCCCCTCTCCAGCGTTGCGGGAGGGGGGAAGCTCATTGTATGTAGCCTGACCTCACTTGCTTAATTTATACACTGTTTAAGTTGTGCCTGCCGATGAATAGTGCCTGCAAATGAGCAGAGGAGGGGGAACAACCTAATATGGATCTGACTGAGGCCAAGTGTCCACCTTCCTTTGAACAAAACATCGGAGCACAAGGGGAGTCCAAAACTATTGTTTGCTCACTGCTGCCAGTCATTTTCTGGAAGGCAAACCCAACCCAGGCATGTTCTCTCAAGTCCCAGGGCTTTATAGAGGGAACAAACTCCCAAATTAGCTCCAGAGTAAGACACCTTTACAACCCCTTGGATCCGAGGACCAAAAGAAGCCATTCAAGAGCCCCAGTCTTTACCAAAAAGGGGTACAAAAGTGTACCAAAAATCTATTCTCTCCCCTGATACTTGCCAGTGAAGACCTATTAATCAACACCACCCTTAGCTATTATTCATAAATCATGAGATTGTGGCCCAAAAACAGTTAGATGGCATCAGTGTGAACGAAACTGGTTCAAATGGTATACAAGCTTGGCAATCTTCATCTCAGGATGTTTCCAACACCTATAAGATACACTCAATGCTTGGAGTATTCTGAGAGTCAATGTCCAAAATAGTAGCTTTTACCAGTTCTATTCAGATGTGTGCTATTTTTGACTGAATATCTGAAAAGTATTTTGGGATTCCTTGAAATTATTGAAGTATTCAAGAATGTCAAGGGTTTCAGGGGTTTTTTTGGGGGTGGGTGGGTGGGGGGGGGTTGAAGCATGTGTGTCTGTGGCTGTTTTTCAAGATTTTGTAAAGCAGTTTTACTCTCTCTCTCTCTCTCTCTCTCTCTCTTGATGCTAGGCAGTAATGTTTGCTTCAGAAGCAATGTGACACCTGTTATGCCTTTATATAATTTCCCCTTCCTTTATAAGTCATTGTAACTAAAAATTAAAATTGGATGTGAAATTGGGAAAATTATAAGGAACACAACTGACTATATCTGCTATTGTTGTCCATTGATGGTGCCTTAAACAGGAGTACCCAGTGGAATTAATCAGTATCTGGATATATAAGAGGAATGAGTCTGAATAATTTACTGCTGTCTCTGAGGCTATTTCTTCACTGAATTTATATTTATATAGAACAGTTTGAGCTTTTATTTATCTTTTGGCATCCTTATAATGTCAGAACGAGTTGAGAAACAATGGCAAAAGAAGCAAGCTTGCTGCAGCAATAAACAAAATGCTTTTTGAGAGTATAAGTCTTTCAACCGTCTGTTTATAGTGAAACATAGGTGTACTTCCTATAGTATTCATTTCAAAACAGATAAACAGATGGATGCTTTCCCCTATTCTCTAGAATGTGAAATATGAAGTGTTAACTCAGAAGATCAAGATCTTCCTATTCCATAGACCCCATTTTCAAAAGACTAGAATATACAGAATTTAGAAACAGTGGTAAGAAAACCTTTGTGAACCCTTATCATTATGGGAACCTGAATACCCCAAAGACACCAGATTTTGTCTGATATTGGAAGGTAAAGGAGGCTCACCAAGGATTTGCAGATGATGTAGGTAATATTTCAGAGGTAGACACTGGCAAAGGCTCCATCTAATATAGTTTCAAACCAGTATTGACTACAGTAAACAGGTAACTTGCAAGGCACAACACTCTCTCACACATAATGATCATTATGGAAAGTATTACACAAACCACAGAGCACTAATGTGCTTTAAGGGCTTTCTTTCATGTGGTTTCCTGGGTATTTGTTGTTTAGCTAGCTAGCTTCAAACTGCATTAAATGGTCAGTGCAGATGGAGTCAAAACCCAGTCTAAGTATTCCTAGTCTAAGAAAATCCTATGGAATCCATGTGGTCACTATAAGTAGACAGGTGACTTGCAAGGCACAACTATGGAAAGTATTTTATTTTTTCCAAGAAAATCTTTGTGATTCAAGATCAGATCTTTTATAAATATCCAAGAAGGTTTATTTTAATCTTGTGAAATAAAACGATGTATAAAGTAAGCAAGTAGGGGTCAGGGTATATACAAAATAAACAGTGTTACAAATACAACAATGCTCGGCTTTGAAAGAGTTGAAGTGTCTTATGAGCCCTTCCACAAAGTCATATAATCTGGAATAATAATATCTCCTTTGAACTGGGTTATCTGGGGCCCCTTCCACATAGCTATGAACATAAATTAAATTAAAATCCCACATTTTCTCCTTTGAACTGGAATATATGGCAGTGTGGACTCAGATAACCCAGTTCAAAGCAGATATTGTGGGATTTTCTGCCTAAATATTCTGGGTTATATGGCTGTGTGGAAGGGCCCTGATTCCACACTGTCATATAGTCTACAACAATGTGGAAGGGGACTTAAATCAGTTAGGATAAAGCTAAATAGTGACCTAAATTCTCCTCATGTCTTATCCATCTTTCCTAATCTTTATGAAATACAGACTGAAATTCTTTGGCATCATTCTAACTCTTCTCCCCACTTCTCTTTTATTATCACACTTTAAAACCAGTGTAGCCCTTTTCTTTCCTGTTCTGCTTAGATGAACCTCTTCACACATTTTGGGTGGTGCAACTGGATATTTCTACTTCAGCCACAGAGCTAAATGGCTCACCTTAACACACCAGAGAACTACCTTCAGGGTGGCTCTGTGACTGAACTGCCTCTGTCAGAAAATGGAAGCATTAGACAATGGCAGGATCCCCATCTTTCCATTACGAAAGACGGTTCAAGCCACTATAAACAGGCTTTCCCCATGTGATGAGACAGGGGGGGGGGGAGTCACAATGGAGTGGAGCACAGTGCACTAGGTTCCTTGCGCAAGCACCGCCAGAACGTGGCAAGACATCATCATTCCAGTGGCATATGTGACAAAGTCGTAACCTAGTCTGGCATCTTTAGAAACATTTACTGTCTCTAATAGAGTTTCTAGATCAAAACTTGAGTTTGGTTTCTATAGCCATGGCTATTCAATTATAATATACATGCAGTTGGCTCTTTGCATCCATACATTCTGCATCCATTGAATCAACCATTCATGACTTGAAAATATTCCAGGAAAAGAAATAATCGAAACAAAATTTGATTCTGCCATTTTATAATGCCATTATTTATAATGAGTCTTGAGCATCCACAGATTTTGATACCCACAAGGTTGGCTAAAACTGACTTCCTACACTTTGGACATATAAGCCACAGGCATTTGTTTGGATCTCCACTGTCTAAGAAATAACCATAGTTTTAGGAATTCACACATTAATACATTTTCTCTTGTAATCACAAGTATAATTTTATAAACTCAGATTCTCTGTATTTTATTGCTGTGGCTTTCAATTATGGGAGTCAATGTGGTTTTTAAAGTTCTATTTCATTTTAAAATCCATAAATAATATTTTGCTTTTCTTAGTAGAGAGATATATAAACAGACAGTGAGCAGAGTTACTTTTCACTCTGTGGTTTAAATTATGCATATTGCTTAGAAAAGGGACTAAGAAAGACAGATTATGAAGGATAATGTGACCTTTACATGCAAACTAAGGATAAAATTATAAATAGACATCCCAATTGTATATGTTTATACAGAAATAAGGCTCTCTGCTAAATGGGGCTTAGTATTTAGAAAAGTGTGCACTGGATTGTAGCCCTGAAAATACAGTGGAATTCACTGGGATTTAGTCCCAGGATGCCGGATGAACATCAACATTTTTCCTATTATCTGTCCTAGTAGGGCTATGCAAAAAAGTCATTTCTGCCACATGTCATATTATTTCAGAAGGCTTGTATATATGAGGCAATATCAAGAAACGCGAGGGGCACTCATGCAAAAAAAACTTAAGAATCAAAACACTCACCTATGATTTTTGTTGCTGTTCAATAAACCTCGTAAGTCTCCTAAAATCAGGTGGTGTGAAGCCAAATAGAGCATTTATTAAGCTAGCTCTTAAAGTTTTTTTAAATAAAAATGTTGTTTGTAAAAAAAAAATCCCCAACAATCAGTGGATGAGTGAAACATTCTGAAACTTGGGGGGGGGGGGGGATAACAGTGTTAAATGTTTTCTATAATTGAGGGTGAAAGAAACCCCTGAAGTTTCCTCACTGGCACAATTACTTAACGAAAAAGTTAAAAAAATGTTATAAAATGTTATATCATTATAGTTATTTTAGAAATGCTTTAGAAATGATTTTCTGCCCCCTCCCCCTAATTTAATAATGACCATTGAAAGATTTTTTTCATTGATCGCACAGGTTTACTGTGAAGTAAAATTTTATCACTTATATAAAACAGCAATAGCAAAGTTTGCTTTCTATTTTTTTTTTGATGGGGGAGATATTTTCAAGCCATGAATAGAAAAATCTATGGAGTCAGAATCTATAGATATGGAGAGCTAACTATAAAGTTGTATCGATTTGTGTTTAATCTTTGTGAGCCAGTTATGTATTTCTTATTCAAAATGGTTGGGCCAAAAGTGTTCTGATTTTTGGATTAAAAAAAAAAGATTTTTCAATACTGGCATTTTCATATATACACAATGGGACACACGTCTAAATAAGAAATTAATTTATGTTCATAGACACCTTCTACATATACCCTGATGGTAATTTTATATAATAGTTTTAATATTTCTGTGCACGAAACAACAAACACTGAACCACCAGAAAGCAAAGGTGTCACTATATCAGCTGCCCCACATAGACAATTTTGGAGTATGTTAGATCTTAGCTCAACCTGCACATGAAATAGTATCGCCAAAATCCCAACCATCTGTTTAAAACAACAATGGCCACTTGGTCATTCTTGGAGTGGTAGTGAAAAAGTCTTACAAGTCCATGCACTGGCAGGGGAGGAAGGATTGACTATCTCCCAATTCTGTGTGATGTTTTGTATAACATTCCAAGTCAGGTACCCAGGTCTGAGGAACCAGACTCTGGTCTTCATCTGACAGTTACTCAAAAGGAAGGAAAGTAAAATGGAACTTACTACTCAGTTACCTTGCTGCTATCACTCTTGATTCACCTGGAGGGCCAACACCCAGCAAGTTCAGAGGATCAGGGATTTGGCTGTAGAGCTGAATTAGAGGCCTTAACAGATGCCCTGGAATATCTATCTCTTACTCCAGCTGTTTTACTGCTTGATTCCTTGATCATATCTAATATATTTGTATAAAACAGATGTATGGTCTCTGCGTGTTTTTAGAACTTTATGAATGGTTTATTAATTCTATGAATTCCACACTGACCGGTAAGAAATACATCTGAAGTTATACAGACCTTCCGGTAAATCAGATATCTGTATTAAAGATTTGTACATTATGTTATCCCAGGGAATCATGTAATGCATAAACCATCCTTTAGGCTTCTTCTTTAATCAGCATGAATTCCAGATAGGCATTTTGAATGATTAGGAGTTAATTAAGTTTAACCATCCAAAAAAAAAGTTCAGTAAAATTTGTTTTGCTTTGCTTTTTCTCTAGTAATTTGCATTAGTATGTGGGAGCTTGCAAATCTCAAGATGAAGGATTTAGTCGATATGCTTACAATGTTTAGAAGCTCAGTTAAGATTTTCCCAATAGTTAATGCTAAGGGTTGTTGTAGGTTTGTTGGGCTGTATGGCCATGTACTTGAAGCATTCTCTCCTGATGTTTTGCCTGCAACTATGGCAGGCATCTTCAGAGGCTGTGAGGTCATAACCTCAGAGGATGCCTGCCATAGATGCAGGTGAAACGTCAGGAGAGAATGCTTCTAGTACATGGCCATACAGCCCGAAAAACCTACAACAACCCAGTGATTCCAACCATGACAGCCTTCAACAGGGAGGCCCTTGTGATGCTATGAACATACATAAAAACATCAAATCCACTAGTCATCCATCCTATTTCATTGCAAAAATGAAATGCAAAGATACAGAATGGGGGACGCATGGCTCGAGAGCAGTACGGGTGAAAAAGATCTTGGGGTCCTCATGGACAACAAGTTAAACATGAGCCAACAATGCGATGCGGCAGCAAAAAAAGCCAATAGGATTTTGGCCTGCATCAATAGGAGTACAGTGTCTAGATCCAGGGAAGTCATACTACCCCTCTATTCTGCCTTGATTAGACTACACCTGGAATATTGTGTCCAATTCTGGGCACCACAATTCAAGAGAGATATTGACAAGCTGGAATGTGTCCAGAGGAGGGCGACTAAAATGATCAAGAGTCTGGAGAACAAACCCTATGAGGAGCAGCTTAAAGAACTGGGCATGTTTAGCCTGAAGAAGAGAAGTCTGAGAGGAGACATGTTAGCCATGTATAAATACATGAGAGGAAGTCACAGGGAGTGGGGAGTAAGCTTGTTTTCTGCTGCCCTGGAGACTAGGATGCGGAACAATGGCTTTAAACTACAAGAAAGGAGTTCAGCAGTGGAACTCTCTGCCCTGGAGTGTGGCAAAGGATCCTCTTTTTGGAAGCTTTTAAGCAGAGGCTGGATAGCCATCTGTTGGGGGTGCTTTGAATGCAATTTTCCTGCTTCTTGGCAAGGGGTTGGACTGGATGGCCCATGAGGCCTCTTCCAACTCTATGATTCTATGATTCTAATCTTCAATGTCCAACCTGAGAACAGAAACATAATAGAGTTTTTAAGATGACTCCATCTATGGGATACATTGCTATTGATATTGGTTATGTGTGGCACTGGCTATGTATGTACAAAAATAAGCATAAGAGTGTGGGATACCTAAGAAAAGACAAATAATTAGTAATCTACCAGTGCAACAAGAGAATATGGATTAGTGCAATAACAAACTTGGACTATGATATTGGATTATGTGATTTTAAATAAGTGGCTTTAAGGTTTGATATGTTTTAAATGATTGTTTTAATGTATATGTTTATTTCACTATGTATGTCCATGTGGCATTGAATTGCTCCCTATCTATGTAAGCCACCTTGAGTCCCCTACAGGGTGAGAAGAGCAGGCTATAAATATGGTGAATATATAAATAAATAAAGTCGTTCCTGAGTCCACATTTTTAAAACAAAGGTATCATGCTTCATGTTATTGTTGAGCAATTTGTGCATAATTTCATTAACAGTATACAAGCTGCTTTACAAAAGTACATAAAATGCCTTTGAGTTGATGGAGTCTGCAGCATTTATTAACAGTTGCTGTGTAATGAATTTGCAAAATAATATCTAGAGAATTCTTTAAAAGTCAGCCAAATGATAAGGATGACTGCCAACATTTAAGCAAATCATTACAAAGGCGGAGTGAGAGAAAGAAAGGGCGGTTGTGGTAACCCATACATTGCAGTTATCACTTGGTTCTCTTCCGTTTATGGTGTTTCTAATTTCACAATTAGAAAGAAAGTTGTCAGAAGCACAATGAATATACAATGAATGACATCAGGGGAAAAGTCTTCCAGTGTGTAACTGCCATCACTAGCAGGAGAAACAAAGCAATTGTTGCAACACTTAAATTTTTAAACTGTTTGGCAGTTTAATCTATCTGAACAGTCGGGCATAAAATCTGTTCTATCTGTTATGTTAGCTTTGATTTACACTCCAGTGATTATTTTGCTTTTGCTGTGGTACAAACAAAAGATGTCTTGCTCCCATAAAATGAAGTACTAATAGGGATTTGTTTGAATTTGTCTGAATCACTTTTAATGGCCATTGCCTTTATGGTGCATATACAATGGCATGGGCAGCGGGAGATGGGAGGAAACCTTTTTAAATAGCAAAATCAGTAAGAAGAAATCATTTAGACAGTGGGCAGACCACACCAGGGAACACAGCTAATTCCTGCAATCAGATGCCCTTCAAACATGTTGATATTATGACTCCCAACTTCAATGTTGCCAATTGCCAAGTTGGATGGGATGATCAATGCAGTGGTACAACACATCTGGTCCAGCTGTATAGCGTAAGGGGAGTTGTAATCCAACACATCTGTCAGCACCAGGTTAAGGAAAGCTGAAGTACATTCTTTCAGTACTAAAGAAAATATGATTTGGCAGTTGGCAGCCCACACCTACTCTTTAAATGCAAAACTGTCAGAAGGCACAGAAGCTACCACAGCTGAAGCAAGCTTTTCATAGAAAGTGGGAACTATGTAGTTCTACTTCCTTTCTTTTTTGTGAAGCTTGAAACCCTATTGATATTAGGTTTACTGCAAGTACCCATGAATAAGTAGAACTGTTATTCAAAAATTGGCCTAGAAAAACTGGGTTGTCTTATCCATGGGTCAATGAATCTACTATCCTTTAACCTTAATCAAAGAAGGAACAACCCTATTCTGTAAGTAGAGTTAAAAAAGGCAAGAGCTTAATTAATCTGGAAAAAAACTAAAAGAACTGGTCTCCTCTACTCTCTCCACCATGGTGCCATCTCTGGCCATTTTCAATGCCTGGGTGGGGAAATGGTGCTTGTAGTAACCAGGGTGGCCAGCACCCTGAGGCAGTACTGGTATTTTCCCTGCTCCATGGAATGATCCTTGATTTATCTATGGGTCATAACAAAACCCACAATTTTGCCTCCCAAATGTGCTCTCAACTTAAACATGAGGTTGCTTTACACGTATGGCATATCTTATTGAGGTGTGCAAAACTTCTGCCTCATTGGTCGTATCTACTTCGTAAGATTTGTACATATGGATACAATATTGAGAAACACAAGGGGTGACCACACAAACAGCATAAGATTCAAAACACTGATCTATGACTTTTGGATGAGTTATGTAAGGCTTGTAAATGGCTCCAGGTCTCAATTGTAGATGCTGCTTCTCCCCGAAAAGAGCTGGGGTTGGTTTCCCCAAAGGGCCCTGAGGAGGATGTGAGGCTGGAGTGGAGGAAGAAGCCCTGTTTTTTCCCCAAAAAGGGTGGGGGGGGGAGAGGGAGGGAAAGATGCATGGCTGGATGACCAGGCAAGGGGGAAGCCCCTTTGGCACATTGCTGGCCCAGAAAGAAAGACAGAAACCCCACTCACATTAAATTAGCCTGGAAAACCATGAGAATACAAACCCCCTCCCCAAAAGCCCCCCAAAGTCCTTAAAAATAAAAGAACTTACCCAGCCTCCATTTTGCATGGTGCCAGAGCTCTCCTGGCAAATAGAAATGACTTGCTAGGAGAAAGAGGGGAGGAGGAAAATCGCTCCTGCTCCCCCTTCTCCTGGCACATCACTCCTAAATTCCAGGAGAGCTCCAGCACCATGTGAATGGAGGCCAGGTAGGTTCTTTTATTTTTAAAGGGCTTTTGGGGGCTTTTGGAAAGAGGGTTAGAGTGTCTAGGTGTTCTCCCAGAAAGTTCAGGGAGAACATCTGGACATCCACCCCAGAAAGCACACACTTTCTGGGGTGTTTGTGGATGGGGACCCAGGAACATTGAATGTTCCTGGGATAAAGGGCTGTTTGGAGGTGCCCTGAGATAGTTACATTTTTTTCTTTCTCATGGTTCAATATCCACAAAAAATGCCTAAAATTATTAAAAAGTATTTTATATAAAATTATTTATTTATTCATTCATTTATTTATTTGGGGTGCTTCTACCCCGCCCTTCTCAACCCCTAGGGGGACTCAGGGCGGCTTACAAAAGGCACAATTCGATACCTAACAATTACAACATACAATGCAATATACAATACACAAATTTACTGCATAATAGCACAGTTATAAATGATTAAAACAATAAGACAGTATACTAGCAGCAATAAAAACATCTTGTGGTCAGTGTTCACCAAATCCAAGTCCATAAACCATTTAGCATTGTCATTATCCTTTCCTACTCTGGTCATTATTGGTTGTCTTTGTCCCTCTGCCAGCTTACCCGAAGGCCTGGTCCCACATCCAGGTTTTTAGCTTCTTCCTGAAGGAGAGGAGGAATGTTGATGTCATAATTTCCCCGGGGAGTGCATTCCACAGGCGAGGGGCCACCACCGAGAAGGCCCTGTCCCTCGTCCCCACCAGTCTCGCTTGCGATAAAGGTGGGGCCGAGAGCAGGGCCCCCTCAGCAGATCTCAAACTCCGAGGTGGGACGTAGAAGGAGATACGTTCGGACAGGTACCTTCAAACTATGTGAATAAGGTATATGTGAGACCTGAATGAATGCTGTGTGTCAGTGTGGGTTTCATCTCTAAGTTATTTCATTGTGTATTTTATGAAAATAAAAAAAAATAAAACTGAGGGGAAAAAACAAAATCTTAAACACTTTGAATAAGGGATACTCAACCTAAAAGTTTTTTTTTTAAAAAAAGCAATCACATGTAGCAGAAAAATAATAAGTTATATGAGTTACGTTTATTAGATTATTAAAAATAATGCCAAAGAACTAATTATCAAACATTGTAACAAGTAATAGATGTGATTTACTTTGAAAATGCAAGTTTCCAAACTCAGCAAATGCCCAGAAGCTATTTCAGAGTTGGTATGAACAGGAAAATGTGCTTGATTAAAGCGTCAGTATTGCATGTTTCAGATGCAATCTCAAGAATTTGTGCATGTGAATTAATAACAAATTCTAACCTCGAAAGGTTTAAAATTGGTTTCCTTTTGTTATTTTGCTTTACTTCAGTTCTTTCCTATCTTGGATGTTCTTTTCTTAGAAATTCCTGTACTTCATTTAAACTGTCTGCCTCTGCAATACTATAAAAGTCTTCAAAATAACAATAAACAATGAAATGGATGAATAGACTACACCACAAGGCAAACACAAACCCGAACATCTATATTGTGCATTTTGGAATATGAACTCATTCAGATACAAATTGCTTTCAAAGGAAAAAAAATCACCAGGTACCCACAATGTTATATGAATATTTTAAAGTAAAATTCACCAGGTGCCAAAATGTTATATGAATAATATAAGGCTAAACGAATCTATGAGTCTGGTATTGGATTGAAGCTTAGGTGGGAAGACTAAAGGCTGGAGGGAGCTAGCATTGTGCTTGAGAACTATTGTGTTGCTGTGAGAGACTTTGTAATAAAGCAGAAGGCGGAACTGGGCTAAGGAAGAGAGGGCTTTAAGAGACTAGCTTGGTTAGCTATGAGAGGACTGGGAGAATTAATAAAGAATGTGAAGCAAGCTGCTTCTGAGAACTTTTAATCAATTTGCATTCAAATACTTTGACTGAGAAGACACCATTAAATTGTCCAGGAATTAAATGAATAAATAAGTCAAATTTTGAGGCCAGAATCCTACATGGAATGTATAGGCAGCACCATATGTTGCATCTACAATGTAGAATTAATACAGCTTGACACCGCTGGGAGTTGTTGTTTGGTGAGATAACACCATTATTTGGCAGAAAAGATATTGTGAAGCTGCAAATCCCAGGATTCTATAGCACTGAGCCAAGGAAGTTAAAGTGGTATCTAACTGCATCAATTCTACTGTGCAGATGCACCCATAGTCACAGTGATACATAGTGAATTCCAGCCAGATTCAACCAATCCCCAATGATCACCTGTGTGATGGGATAAATGAAAGGGGCAGTAAGCTACTTCCTGCTCAACAGGAACATAAACATAGAAATCATGCATATATAACATTCACAATCACATAATTCCAAATTACATATTTGTATCTCCTGTGTAGAATGTCAGATTCAGGATGCATCTACACTGTAGAATTAATGCAGTTTGACACCACTTTAACTGCCATGGCTCAATGCTATGAAATCATGGGAGTTATAGTTTTACACAATCTTTAGCTTTCTCTGCTAAAAAGTGCTGGTGCCTTGCTGAACTATAAATTGTCAGATTCCATAGCATTGAAACATGGTATAAAAGTAGTGTCAAGCTGTATTAATTCTACAGTGTAGATACACTTTTTGTCTCTTGACTCATTTCCTAAGCTCAAACATTGATTTCTTGACTCAGTTCTTAAGCTAACATAAAGTGTTAAAACTTTGACAAAAGTCATTATTGCTATATAAACCTATGCGTAATTGCTTACTCAGAATGAAAAGTCATTTTGTTCTGTGGGATTTATTTCTAGGCTGTGCCACACCGGAGCCATAATTTCATTCATAAGTTCTCTCTATTGCATCTCTGGGAAATCATGTAAAATTGTCACTATTTTTCCCTAATGCCTGCTAGAAATCACTTTTGGATGGAGACTGCATTGCGACGTAGCATCCTCCAGAAAAAAACCTTTGGGATTAAATTGTCCAGAGTTGTACCAGGCTTTTTTGATCATCATCCTCAACACTAACAACGAACAACATTAAAGAGGGAAGAAAAAACAAAAGAGCTTCTTTTATCAGTTGTGACTAGAGTAGACCGATTTAATCAATAGCATTTACCCACATATTGACCCACAATTCAGCAATTGATGGAATTGATCTACTCTAGTTGCCCCCGGTGGCACAGTGAGTTAAACCCCTGTGTCGGCAGAACTGAAGACCAACAGGTCGCAGGTTCGAATCCAGGGAGAGGTGGATGAGCTCCCTCTATCAGCTCCAGCTCCTCATATGGGGACATGAGAGAAGCCTCCCACAAGGATGATAAAAACATCAAATCATCTGGGCAACATCCTTGCAGATGGCCAATTCTCTCACACCAGAAGTGACTTGCAGTTTCTCAAGTCGCTCCTGACACAACAAAAAAAAATCTACTCTAGTTGGAAATAAGCAACAGCAATGCCTACCAGGTTTGCACTTTCACTCATAGTGTGTAAGTATGATCCCTACTAGAGGTGTACAATTCAGCCAAAAGGCACGTTGTTTAGGGGTCCATTAACAGCTAACTCCTCATTCTGTTTACCGAGAAGTTACTCGAATAGGGAGAGGAATTGCCATTTTCATTCGGCAAAGATCCAGCCCATTGGCTACATTGGAAAACTTTAAAAACTCCATCCTCAGTCATTTTAAGGCCTATCTGCATGAAACCTACCTCAGGTTTAGACCCCATTTACAACTGCAGACCTGCCAAGTTTCAAAGCAATTCACCAATCTACTGATGTTTTAGAATTCTTTAAAGTTTTAACCATAACCTTTTGTAAAATAAGACAGACTTCATGAGAGGGTTCTGGGAATTGTAGTCTCCAGTTTTGTCCACAGTCAGACAACCAGAGCATGAATGCAGCCAAGCTTTTTATTAGCTGAGAAGCAGAGAGAGAGAAAAACTTCAAATTCCATCATGCTCCAAGAGGAGCTCAGAGACTTTTCAATGCCCTCCCCATGCAAGTTCTGCTGGGAAAGCAAATTCCCAGCAGGGCCCTTACTGGGAAGCCTAGGAAACTTTTCAAAAAGAAATGAAGGGATGCTGCTGCTGCCGGGAAAGCCGAAAAAGACACTGGCCTGCAATAATCCCATCTCCTCCAGGAATTCATCCAATTCATACTCCTCATGCTTTTTTTTAATGCTGCAGTGGTCTTATCAGCTGACACTCCAAACAATCAGCTTTAGTTGTGTATTTTGAGAAACACAAATAATCTCTCAAACATTTAGATTTTTTTTAAAAAAACTAAGCATTTAAAAATGCAAATTGGATTAGAATAGACTTTTAGATGGGCATTTATGACGGTAAAAAATAGAAATACAAGGTGTCTCAAAAGTTTCCTTAAATAGGAAACATATATTTTATATTATATTTTGATTTGTGTGTGTGTGTGTGTGTGTGTGTGTGTGTGTGTGTAAAAAGATGTGGCCAACACGTGGAAAATATTTCTCGAATATTATGAATAATTTTGCAATTGATATTTAGTAAATAAAAGTACATTTTGCTACAATTTCCCATTTTACCTATGTATGGCAACATTTGGGAAAACCTGTAGACATCATTTTCTAGGTGATAAGATAGTAAATTATTTTTTTTAAAGCAAGGCATACAATTTTTATTTTAAGTATAGATAGGAAGTTCCTCCATTTCAAACATCATTAAATCTGTTGTTGCACATTTTTGTTACTGCTTAAGCATCTAGTTTCAAATGATCTCCCTTCCTTATTGTGGAGGTAGGCTCTTGCTTTAAGACATTTCCGATTTCTTGTCTCTAAAGGATTCCTGAACTTCACAGTTATCAATTAAATGGCCTTATTATCTATGACTCAATCTGCCAGCTGTATTTTCAACTACTAGACAAGCAACATCTTTCTTGCTCATCTGGGAAAACATTCACTTTTCCAGCTGGTAGCTCTCTGTTTTGTGGTTGTCTATGGCATTCAGGAAGTTCCAAAGCATAATCATATCCCTTGACACTCTAAAAGTCTTGGGTTCATTATAATTCTTTTATTGACCTAAAATAATCATGAAATACACTGTCACAATTTTCCAAGAGAATAGCAAAGAGACATACTAGATAGAAGCCACAATAAATTAAATAGTCTGCTATCAGGTGATCTCCTAGGAGAGGATGATGCAAGATCCAAACAAACAAGAGAAATAAAATAATTAGATACTTGTAATTCTAGCATAAAAAGGAGAAAGGAAGGGAAATGAGAAAAAGAATGCCACAATATTTGGTTTTTTATTGTTTAAGATACTGCTTTTTATTTCGTGTTACATTCTGTGCCACTCCCACAACTATATGTCTATTTCTTACAACCTAAGATAAAAAGTGGTAAGAAAAGTGTTGTGAACCCTTATCATTATTGGAGATTAAATATGACAAAGATACCAGATTTTGTGTGATGTTGGAAGTGAAAGCAGTATCACCAAGGAATGCCACGTGCTGTAGACTTAGTATATTTCTTGTTACTATATTTGAAGAAGTGGTACTACATCACTTGTTATGCATTTGAAGAAGTGGGTTTACATCTGCAAAAGTACAAGCTAAAATAATCAGAACCATCCAGGGCCCAATGCAACATTTGCCACTACAGATAGGCCCCGGAGAAGTGGTTTGTGTAGAACCACCCATAGTCAAAGCAGAGCAACATCCATATGGTTCAGGTTTCTTTTTCCAAAACTGATTGAGCAGTTATAGTGAAGTCAGCTCCCCCGTGGCCGATATGTTAAGAGTTTTTTAAAAAAAACCTGGGATAATGATATCATCTCTCCCCATCCCTTCTCACTTTCTTGTTTCCTCTCAGCTTCACTGAAATTCTAACTGTAATTGAGGGTGAGGTGGGTTTTTCCCAGCAACATGATACAGTTATGAGCTACCCTTGTTATAATGCAAAATATTTTGTGGCAGCCTGGCCTTGAATGGGCCACTGGGACTCATTAACTGTACCTGCACTTTGTGGGGAGGAATAAGGCTAGAATTTGTTTATAGATTTATTTATTTATTTATTTATTTATTTATTTATTTATTGCATTTGTTGACCGCCGTTCTCAGCCCCTTCAGGCGACTCACGGCGGTGTACAACATGTAAAAAACAGATTACAAAACCCTCATACAACACAGTATACACGTAGCATTAATAATACAACAATAATTACTCTAAATCATCCGCGTCGTCTCGTCATAGAATCGCAAAGCCAATCTCGTATTCCATAATTCCGTTCCATTCGTCATCGTCAGTTATTATTACAGCACTTGGTTGAACGCCTGCTCGAATAGCCATGTCTTTAGATATGGCTCAAACAAGCTACCTGCATTTTGGGGGCAGGGTTGGGAAAAGTATTCTGATAAGTTCACTCACTTCAGAATTGACCACAACAGACTGTTGTTTTATGCTAATGAAAGACTTGATATGTCCATTCTGCCATTACTACCCCTCACAATATCTTCTTGAACAAGGGTGGAATAGAGTGAAATGCAACTCAAAGTAATCATGCATTCATGTACTATATATTTCTCTGTTTCACAGTCAAACCATCCGATCCTTGGAACTCCTAAATGCAGTCCTGAATACCAAGGCTCCAAACCCACAATTAAAAATTTTGGAGCTAATTTTAGGTTGATTTTTAATATGGAGGGCAATTTTATCAGATTTTTGCAAATCTCTGGGTTGTCTAATATATAAGAGAGAGCTTTTTAAAATGAGGAAGTAAACTGTAGACTTTAACATGCCACACAGTTATATCTTTATGATTCCACTTGAACTGCATTCTAAAGACTTCTAGGATTTGCATTTTAGAGTGAGGTATTATCAACATGAGAATGCTAATGCCTCATGAAACATGAAATCCCCAAATTTCATAGGATGCCGCCACAGTACCCTCCTCCCAAATCAATCTGGAACTTTAAAAGTCTCCACATAAATTTATATTACTATTTTCTTTTTGATCTTTTCTGCTTCACCAGAGTTCTGCTATTGTTCAGAAGCTGAAAGCCTTAGAAGGACTTAGCAGCAACTGTAATGCATGCTTTATCAAGTTAAACCGACAAATAAATGTACTAAATGATATTTTGGTGTATGTTAAATTAATTAATATTGTATAAAGTTAAATCAAATGTATTGTGAAGGCACCCGTTCACCCAGTTTCCTCTATTAGCATAAACCCCTTGGAACTGAGATTGCTGAGCCATTAAGAAATATCCTTCCAGCGATCTCTCAAACCTAGAAATAAAATCATTTTGTGTGTTAGTGAAAGACAGATAATCCCTTAATCAGTAGGGTTGTGTTTTATACAGTTTACTTGACCAGGTTTGTCCAGAAACTTATGATTCTCATGGAAGGCAAGGCCAAATACTCTTTCAGGAGTGAATTTCCCTTCCTAGCAGTAGATTTCTCTCACTTTCTGTTGTTTCACCCCTGTCCTAACTATAGGTAAGTTGGATGTTTGCAACTCAGGGAATGCGTATATAGCCTTCTTGAATTTTCAATGTGAAATGGCTGCCTCACTCTGCTTAAGGAAGAAGTTGTCCTGAAATGAACTACCATTGGGTGGCAATCTTGATGCTACGGTTTTGAAGTTTTACTTTTACAACCAAAGAAGTATTCCTTGCCAGGCAATGGCATACCAGCCATTTCACTTGCATTTATATTTATTCTCTCCCCCCCCCCCACCTTCTCTGTCTCTTGTTATTTTCTTCACATGCAAAGTAAGTAACATTAATGCTTGAGATTCAAAAATACCCTGACAACAGTACTAGATGACTAACAAAGGTAATTATTGTTTATAGCTGATTCAATTGAAGAGACCAAGATGGTTCACCATGTGAGAAGAAGAAAAACTGGTACCCGAATCCTTATAAAGCTATGGCCCATTCCACACAGCTATATAAAATCCACATTGAACTGGATTGTATGGCAATGTGGACTCAGATAATCCAGTTCAAAGCAGATATTGTGGATTATCGGCCTTGATATTTTGGGTTATATGGCTGTATGGAAGGACCCTTTGATGATAGTATAGTGGAGCCTTTTCATCTGAAAGATTTGAAGACTAATTCTTGGAGGTAAACTCCAGAGAATACTCCAAAATGCAGATAGTCCTTTATACAAAATATAGTAAGCCATTTTTTTCAAGGAGAAATAGCTAAATGAAGCTATGTGCCTTATTTCTGCAAGACAACGCAGCAAAAAGCTATGGATAAAAAGTGTTTGATGTATTGTCAAAGGCTTTCATGGATGGAATCACTGGGTTGTTGTAGGTTTTTCGGGCTATATGGCCATGTTCTAAAGGCAGTCTCTCCTGACGTTTCGCCTGCATCTATGACAAGCATCCTCAGAGATTGTGAGAACATGGCCACATAGCCCGAAAAACCTACAACAACCCAAAAAGTGTTTGTCTTGAATCACAGTTCTCTTGTCTATCTGTACATGTATACCTCTAGAATCAAAAGATGTCTTCTTTTTGTCTTTTAAAGGTTCCAGTGTTTGTTCTTCCCTTTAAAATTTCCATTGTGATCTCAATATACTCATTGGCCAAATGTACAGATGTATTCTTTATCAGATGCATGACAATGTTTTAGTCTGCAGTTGCGTGGTAGATGTTATTGAGAGGGGTTTTTTTTACAGTCACATTCTTCTCACCTCCCACTCCACCATGACCTGCAAAAAGCTGCCTTGCAAGTTTGAAGAGTGAGCACAGAGAGATGAATAATACAAACAAACCCAGTATAACATATTGTTATGGAAATATGTGGCTTGTATGTACAAGGACATGCGTCATTCACGTGACTGAATATAAGCCATTCGATTCAATTACTCCTCACTCAAAAATAAGCATGAAGGGGACAAAAGTGAAGCCAATTCGTAAAAATAACAATTCTTTTAAAATGTACAGATATGATCATTCACCATTTTCTTAGAACAAATAAAATGTGTTTCCACAAAAAGTCCAAATCCTGAAACTTTTTAACATGTTATAAACAAACCTTCCTATAATCTTGAATCTCTCTCTCTCTTCTTTCCCTCCCCTCCTCTTCTCCCCCCCCCCCCTCTCTTTTAAATATTTATTATCACAGACAGAATAGCAAAAGAAACAGATATTATATCCAAATATTTATACTCACTTTTTGCCACTTTGGTTCATCTAATAAAGGATAAATATGAAAACTTCTTATGCTTTAGAGAACGTGAAGTGTAGCTATTCATGAATATGAGCCTGCATTTGAACATAAACAGCCAAAAACAATTTTGTACCTCCTGTAACTTTATTCTATGAGGATACATTCTACCAAAATCAACTAACTGGTAACGATACACAATTCAGCTTCTGTTGACTTTTTACTTGATTTTTTCCATACCCTAAAAAATCTCCAATCCTCTCATAAATATTTTTCACTCACAATGGATCTAGTTGTTTTGTTTTTGTTAATTTTGCAGGGTTCTTTTGTCCAAGTTCTAGACAGATCTGAGTTTACAGTAGGATTTCATATTTTCAGAATGCAAGATCACACTTTTTTGCCTTTCTTTCTCCAAGCATTCAAAGAGTTCATGCAAGGTGAGTAACCCTAGAATCATCCTATCACTTGCAAGTGCAGGAATGGACAATTGTCCTTATGTCAGGGGCAACTTTTTGAATTAATCAAAAGCCTGAAGGCAGAATCTCAGCCTGAAATTGGATTTCTCCCACATACATAGATTAATGGCAGTGCTAAAGAGCAGGATGATATATCTTTGGATTTTTCCAAGTGAAGTTCTTTTTCCTCCAATAAAAGACATTACCCATTCTGATGGTAGTTAAGGAAGAGACATGAGTGTTCAAAAGTAAAAGATTCTATGTCTTTGATGACACAATAGACCAGTGGTTCTCAACCTGTGGGTCCCCAGATGTTTTGGCCTTCAACTCCCAGAAATCCTAACAGCTAGTAAACTGGCCAAGATTCGTGGGAATTGTGGGCCAAAACACCTGGGGACCCAAAGGTTGAGAACCACTGCAATAGGTGCATATGTAGAATTATTTAACTAACATGGCTCTATAACTTACATACCATATTCCGTGATGTTTCCCATTTTTCTAATCTCTTTTTTAATAGTTCTAGAGATTAATAATATTTTAATAATCTCTAGAATGTCAGGACAGAATGCTTCTAGAACATTGCCATATAGCCTGATAAACCTACAACAACCCAGTTGTTGAGGGGTTTTCTTCTTCTTTTGAAAACAAAATAAAATCTTATTTGCAATAAAAAGTAAAACATTCTATATTATTCTGTTTATTGAGAAGAAGACTCAATTGGTCAGTTAGTTATAATAAGGAATTATGCTGGCTACAGTGCAGGGATGGGTAAGGAGTGACCAGTGGATCATATGTGCTCCTCATAGCAACTCTTGCTTCTCCAGCAGTCTTTACACCACTGGAAAATGATGAACTTTGTTTTTGACAATATGGAAAGGAGTAACATTAATAGAGAGCTAGCTACTGAAACAATTTTAGGAATGTTTCTTATCCCCTATATTTTTAGGCTTGTACAGGGCTTTGCAAACTGTACAGATCCCTTTTCAAGGATTTTTGTAGCTTCCTTGTTTGAAGAAAGGTCTATTCTTTAAAAGTAAAGAATTTAAATTCTGGGAAAAGAGCCAGTAGACTGAGCCTTCCCCATACAAAAAGTTCTGCTTGAGAGCACTATTGAACAAGGGGAAAGGAAGCGGGGGGATAACCTTCTCCCCTTCAATTTTTTTTTCCAAATTTTGGCTGTCTTTGATGGTGACAAGAACAGTATTGCTGATTCTGCATAATCAAGGAATAGTCAACCTCATTCAGTCATTTCCATGAAGATATAAAACAAGGCTGGACAAAATATGGTCTACAGGATACATATGACCCTCAACGCCTTTTTTGTAGCATGTCACCTATTGGTGCCCTCCAGATGAAAAAATGACTTCAGAAGATAGATTTTTCTACTCTTTCAAAAAATCCAGAAGTGGCAGTATTGCCCTGCAACAGACCATAACCCTTCAAAGCCCCAAGGTCCCATTAAAACCTTTCCCCATTAAAACAGGAAGCAAACATTTGGTCACTTTCAAATACTGTTTTTCCCTCTTTTTGAGGTCTCAGTGTGGTCTCCAAAGCATTTTCAGAATTGAAAATGGACCTTGGATATTTTGAAGTTGGTCACAAAAGGTATGAAGTTTTGATGAGACAGAACTAGCTGAGAAACAGGTAGCCGGTATGGTTCTACAACCTTCACATATACACGGAGTAGAGCAATTTATTCAGCCCTATATATACGGTGTACTCTTGTTCGTGTTTACTTTGCAGTAAAATCCACTATGCCCAATGGGACTTGATACCATTCAGGCATGTTTCAGATTGCAAATCCAACTGGCAGCTATCACGGAGAAATGCTGAAGTATGAAGGTTTGCCACCTTCTCCTCATTGATAGCATATATAATTTTTATTTTAGCATCTTCTGGCATATTTTCCATGTTAAAAGAAGGATGACTTTGAAATGGCCATTGCCACTGTCATCCAGTTAGCATTCCATTGTTTCCAATTGTTGAAAGGTTTTGCAATCAGAAGAGCTTTGATGATTTCCACTTGTCTGCAGTCCAAAGTGTAATGAAGGGATAAAGCATAATATTTTACCTTTTCAACCTCATCACAAACCATTTTCCCGCTCCCTTTCCCTCCCTCTCTGCTGTCTTCAAAAATACATTTATTTTGTCAAAACTTGAATTTGTGGTAGATATATGTGTTTAGTTTTGGGGTCTGTTTTGATGATGTTTTGCATTATGGTTTGATGCTGCACTTAGTTCTGTTTACTTTCTGAAAACACTCGCCTTCACCTGCATGTAGGAACAAATCCTGCTTCCTCCCACAACAGAAGGAAGCCAAAACCCAGCATCCTCGACAGGAAAAATCCTGGGTACCAGAAGATGACAAAGGCTTTTCCAGATGGTAGCAGAAAAGGACCTGCTGAGCCTTATGGAATAATCATAATTGCTTTTAAAAATATATCTTCCCTGAATATACAGATTCACATTGTATTGTGTTTCTGTTTTTCATAACAATGTGAGTTACTCCAAAACTGGATGGTGAGGAGACATCATTTTCTGACTATATTATTCTGCATATTTTAAATAATGAACAGCCTTATAAAGTCAACTATGACTTTATGTGAGGGGGGAATGGCATTATTAATGTGCCCATCTGACCATTCATCTTGTCACAGATTTAAAGACAGATTTCTTTTCTGCATCCCTGGAAAGAGAAGGATTTCTTTTTGTTTTTTGTTGTTGTTTTGCTTTTTTTTTTGGTCTGGTTTAGAAGTGATCACATATTTTGGGGGGAGGGCAGAGTTTCCTTTTCTGTCCAAGTTTCAATTGATTTTTTTTCAAAATGGAAAGGGAAAAAGCATACGACTATACAGAGAACACTTTATCTGACCTGGTTTCATAAGCATCTCCCAATTAAATGCACCATTATTATATCGCTAAAAGGAAAGATTTCTCCACAACTTCCTTCTGTTTGTAACACACCATTCTTCTGTTTGGCTCAGAGCAATGGCAGAAGCAAACTACGCTTCAGTCTCTTTGCAAAGAACATCAGAACAAGACTGTCCCATAATCTTTTCTAGGGTTGTTTAGTTCAGACATGTCTTTGTGAGCCATTACAAAAAAATGGTTCATTATTCTGGCTATTTGCATTCCCTTTCGTTCAAAAACAAATCAATTTTTTAAAAATCTTTGAAAAAAAATATTGAGCAGAAATATCTAGTATCTTGTTGATACCCCTCACATTAACTAAACCAAAAGAGATTTTTAAGTCTTTTTATAAAAAAAAAATAATGATGAACAAAACAGATTTTCTTTTGGATTAACTATACTGTTACATATGGGCTGGTAACACTTCCCACAACACTGATTTTAATTCACTATCTCCAAAGGCAAAGAGAGTTACAGTTGAAGCCATTTTCAGAGTTATACATTCTACTAGAATAACATTCAGTGGGGTGAGATCCATTTCAGCAGAGCCACAAAAATACCCTCCCATTGCTAAGACCCCCCTTTCTGTTGGCATCTTTTTACCAATTGGATTCACACTATTTAAAAATAAACCTGTTGTCTGGAAACCCAAAGGTTCATCATTACATAGGTATTTCTAGTGTGATTCTTGGCTATAATTAGAGTTCCAGCACGAGGAATGATTTGTTGTATTGAAAATCTTTGGTTTAAAAGAGCAGGAGGGGAAAATGTTTTATACACACACACCCATCTGCCTTCTAGCAGCCTTACTGTAAAAGCTTGGCTAATGCCCTCTTTTATGATACAATTAAAAATATATTTACACAGTATCTGCTACTTACTTTCCAAAATTTATTTTATCGTTTGATAGGAAATCAATATACTTTGTGGTTAGATGCATGTAAGTGCATTAAGCCTGCATTAAGCTTCACATCTAGCATAAAATTAATAGAGTCATAAACATTGAGCAATAGCTGAAACTTCATTAGCCTTTAACATGCCTTAATGTGGCACTGTTACATGGCAATTCAAATGATCACATTTCCCATCAGTATTGAAATATCTAGAGCACTTTGTCTCAGGGTCAAACTGCATATTGTTTGAAAGGCACAACTAACAGTTACATCTCCTTTAACCTTTACTTCATAGTAAGCATGGAGGACCAAATATAATTTCTCCTTATATATGGACGGAGGAGGGAGGGGTTCAATCTCCACAATTTCTATATATTGCATGTCATTATAGGGTATGACTGAAATATCACTCCTACACATACTGGTGTAAGTGTAGGAGTGATATTTCACTTTCTGTTGTACTTCAGAGCAGGAACACCCCTGTCCTTAAACACCATACCAGCTTGATATAATCAGCAAGCAGATTATTGAAGAATATATGTAAGCAAATCAGTATTTTTTTAAAAAAACCCAATATAATCCAAAGAGAAAGGTAGTTCATGAGTTTCAAGGCACAAAGGTAAAACACAAAATCCAAAGGTATAAAAATCCATAGAACATGGCAGCATGAAAATCCAATACACAGATCAGGAGCCTGGCAAATCTAGGAACACTTGGAAACAAGACCATCATGAAATTCCAAAGTTGACAAGACTGAGCTAACTCCTTCTCTTGTATCAATAGAAAACTTTTCCTGACCCCAGAACTGAAAGGAAAGCATTTCTCTTGCCCTTACAACCAGATAAGGATTTCTTATTTCTCTTTTCCTGCAGATGAATTGACGTTCTTTGCATCTGAGAACTTTGTCTCTGATTACAAAAGTCTTCCTTTGTATCTTCACTGTCATTAAATTCTGCATCTGACAATTCATCCCTATAAAGCCCTACACGGTTCCGGCCCCACTTACCTCTCCGAACGCATCTCCACCTATGAACCGACGAGGACCTTAAGATCGTCTGGGGAGGCCCTGCTCTCGGTCCCGCCGGCGTCACAAGCGCGGTTGGCGGGGACGAGAGACAGGGCCTTCTCGGTGGTGGCCCCTCGGCTATGGAATGCCCTACCAGTGGACATCAGGCAGGCCCCTTCGTTGCTGGTGTTTCGGAGGAGGGTTAAGACGTGGCTCTATGAGCAGGCGTTTAGGACAACTATGCAATGACAACTAACTCAGTAAGACGGCATTGAACAAGGAACGAAAAAGGATTGTGAGAACGGGATCTGATTCTAATTGAGGCGTTGATGACTATGTGTGTTGTTTGTGTATGTGCGTCTTATATATTGTTCAGTGTTGCCATTTTTATTGTAAACCGCATTGAGTCGCCGTCTCAGGCTGATAAATGCGGTATACAAATGGAGTAAATAAATAAATAAATAAATAAATAAATAAGACAATTATTTCTCAGAGAAAGGCTGTTGAGGACCTCTCCCAAGAATGTGACCTTGTGAATCCGCAGGAGAAACACTCCATTCGTAAGACACCTCAGGCCTCTTGCCTGGGCTTAACTCAGGCCCAGGAAAACCCTCATCCTCAGTGCCAACAGACCCAGGCCCATAGCAGAAAAGGCAGAGCTCAGAAAACAACAATACAAGCCATGAGTGAGAAGAGAGCTATTTTGGAAACGAAGCAAATCATACCTATGATAACACACCAAGTGAATCTGCAACTCTTATTTTATGCCTCTTGTCCTTTGCTAAATGTGGCATTTGTTGAATTTCTTGGTAGGTCTGTAGATTGTTTGGAGGTTATATTTCTTTGTCAATTTCCCTATGTGGTCAGTGATTCCCTTGATGTATGGTAAAAAAATACTTTTCTTCTAGGTAGATCTTTGTCTTTACTCTCATGGCTTATTCTTGGTCTTGTAGGTCTTCTGATGTCTGGGGTGGAGTATTCATTGGTCCATAGAGGTCAGTTTAGGTGGTTCACCTTGGAGGAGGGGGTTCACAGATTCTGTTTGCACAATTTGTCAGGGTTTTAACTGTGCTTTTTTTAAAAAAAAACCTGGGTGATAATTTGGAGTTTTCATGTAGGTATCTGTCAGCGTGCATAAGTTTTGTTTAAACTGTGTGACCCAATTGTTGATTTTGCTTGTGAATGACAAGGACTTCTAGAAATTGTTGTTTTCTTTCATTTTCTTTTTCCAAGGTAAATTGGATTTTGGGTGGATATTGTTGATGTGGTCCAGGAACTTGTTAAGTTTGTCTTCTCCATGGCTCCAAATGATGAAGGTGTCATCCACAAATCTGAAGCATATAGTGGGCTTTTTTGTTGTTGTTTCCAGGGCTTGGTTCTCAAAGTATTCCATGTAGAAATTTGCCATGACTGGGCTGAGAGGGCTCCCCATGATTACTCTATCTTTCTATATTATTGTCCCACTGGAAGTAGCTTATAGTGAGGCAATGTTTAAACAGAGCTGTGATGTCTTCTGGATAATTCAAGCTGATGAGTGTGATGGTGTCTGCTACTGGGGCCTTGGTGAATACAGACACCACATTGAAACTGATCAGTTTGTTATTGGTGCTGAGTTCCACCTGGAAACCAATGCCCTCACTGCAGGAGAAGATGCAGATCAAGAACAGGGTTACACACTCACCTATGGACCCACCGCCACTACACTGACCTTGGAAGACTACCCTACTCGGACAACGAGGAATTGCCTAAGTAAGGTGCTGAGTTGAAATTGCTGATTTTTTACTATAAGTAGGCTGAGTCTTTAATGTATTACGTAGTGAGCACAATATGGGTTTTTAGTTGTGCGGCCAGAAATTTTACCAAATCATACGTGGAGGAGCGGAGTCCTTGTGGATTTTTGAGAGTACATAAGGTTTAGGAGTGAGGGTTTCTGATTTGCATAGTTGTTGATGGTTGTTAAGATTGATTGAGGAGTTCTTAATCAAAGAGTTGGTTTTCGTGGTGATTTTGTTGGTTGGGTCCTGCTTTAGTTTTTTGTATGTTGTGGGATCCAGGGGTTGTCTGATTTTTTCTTTGTATTGTTCAGTTTACATGATTACCATGGCATTCCCCTTGTTTGCTGGGAGCTGATGATTTCTGGATCAGAGTTGAGGTCTTTGATGGCTCAACTCAGGGGAGAATGCTACTGGAACATGGCCATACAGCCCGAAAATCTCACAGCAACCCAATGATTCCAGTCATGAAAGCCTTCAACAACTTATGGGAGTTGTAGTTTAACAAGGTCCCTTCCAGAGTGCTGCTGCCTCACCAGACTACAACTCCCAGGATTCCATAACATTCAGGCATGTCAATTAACATGATGTCAAACAGCATTAATTACCTATGCCGTTTAATGTAGTTCAAAATTAGTTTCAAAATGTAGTGTCTAGATAACAAGTGACTACAAAAGCATGTGAAAGAAAGCCCTTATGGTGTATTAGCGCTCAAAGGTTTGTGTAATCACCATTTAGCCTCAAACTGGTTCCAGAATGTCCTAGGTAATAATATGCATAGTGAGAACACTTTTTTAAATATAAATTTGAAACCACGTTAAAAGATCAGTGTAGATGGGGTCTCTATGTCTGTTTTAATTTAACTGTGGACCATCTCAAGTACCCATGATTTTATAAAGGTAAGAAAGAAAGAAATAATGTAAGATTGAATGCTAAAAAATATTTCTTCCTTTTTATGTTTCCTCTTTTCTTTAGATAGTCAGCTTGTTTCCAGGGATGGAAGAATGTTCATCATTTTATGTGAAAGCACTACTCTCTCCTTAAAATTGTATGGATTTTTATTAAAAATATCACATATTAGAAAATAACTGATTGGATTTTTAAAAGAAGCAGAGCTCTTACTACTTCCCAGTATAATTATTTGGTGGGAAAAAAGATTAATTATACTTTGGTGGAGGAGACCTTTTTTCATTAGTGCTCAATTTATAAATGTAATTGACATAACTTCTGACATTAATGTAGTTTTATAATAAAATCATTCATGTGGTAGTCTCAGACATAAAATAAGGAATCAATCAAGTTTCACAATATAGACATAGAGAATATAGTATGCATGGTCAGAAAACCAATTAAGAATCTCTCTTTCATTGTTAAAAGCATCCCTTGTGCAAAAAAATGTTTTAAATAAGTTACCCCATTATTAGTGACTATGGCCCATCCAGATAGGCCCAAAACACAGGACCTGTCTCAGGTTTACCTGAGGCATCCAAATGATGCCTCAGATAAACGAGGATTACTCCAGAGTCAACTGGGATTTCCTAGTTTACTTTGGATTAATAAAACGCCTGAAAAGATCTGTACTGTAATGTAAGGTTTGGATCTTTCCATGTGTTGTCCCTGTGGGGATTGACTCCCAGGAATATTTTTGCCTTCCCAGAGGTCAGTTCTCCCAGTGATCCTAGTTCTTTGGGCTCCTGGAATTTGAAGGAGTGGGATTGTGCCCCCACCCTCCCCTTCCAGCCATCCAGTTTCCCCCAAAATTTACATGAGGGGCCTCCTCCCCCCCAACCCCATGGTGCACCATTTTCTTGCACCAGAAATTTTCCACGGAGGGGTGTAAGCATGGAGCCAGGCTCACATAAGTTTTGGGGGGAAGTGGAGGCTGGGGACTGGTTCCATGCCATCCTGGGTCAACCTCTGGTACATGGACATAATTTTTAGATATGTCCTTATTGATTTTAAAAGCTACTGCTACTTGACACCTATTCTATTTGTCCAGTCACATAAGCAAATAGGGAAACAAAGTGATGACAATAGTGATGAATAGAAGAGTCTTAGCAGCTAATGGCAGCCCTTTCCATGCTCACTTGGATGATTGCTTAAGAATACTGAAGTCTAAAACTAGCCATGATGGGCAGGGATGCCCTTATATGCACACTTTTTTAATTATCAGTTGTGGATATTCAATGTGTCCAATGCTCTTTGCAGCAAGATGCCTTAAAGTTACTGTCATTACTGTAATCATGAAAGAACTGCTTCGCTCAGTTGCCATGGACTGATCACCACCTGATCAGGTTTAGACTTACTGCGCCTTTCCACCTCCGCAGGGGTGGCGGACCCACTAAAATGGTCTGCCACAAGAGACTTAGGGATCCAGATGGATTCCTGATGGCTCTTGGGGATTTTCCTGCCTCCTTGGTAAGTGACCGTGTCCAGGCTCTGGTCTCTCTCTGGGATAGGGAGATGACCAGGGCTATAGACACGATTGCTCCAGAATGCCCCCTCTCGAGTAACCGAGCTATACCAGTTCCTTGGTTTACTGAGGAGCTGGCAGTGATGAAGCGAAATAAGAGGAGGCTAGTGTGTGTGTGGCGCCAGTAGCGGAACAGATCAGCCCAAGCACGTCTGGGTTCTTATCTAAGGACCTATGACGTGGCAATAAAGGCTGCACAGAAAACATCTATCGTGGCCAATATTGGGTCTGCTAAGAACCGTCCAGCGGAACTGTTCTGAGTTGTCAGAGGACTATTAAATCCGCCGCAGAGCGAAATCCCAAACAACTCGACAAATCACTGTGAAGAGTTTGCTCAGTTCTTCGCAGACAAAGTTGCTCTGATCCGTTCCGATTGTGATGCCACTTTAACAGCAGTCTCTGAGGATGTGACATGAGCTTGTCCGGTTTTAATGGATTCGTTTCAATTGGTTCAGTTTGAGGATGTGCACAAGATCCTTGGAGAGGCAAGGCCTACCACATGCATCGTAGACCCCTGCCCATCCTGGCTGATCAAAGAAGCCAGAGGGGGTTTGGCAGAGTGGGTTAAGGTGGTAGTTAATGCCTCCTTACAGGAGGGCAAGCCAGCCTAAAACAGGCTGTTATAAAACTGCTGTTGAAAAAACCTAACTGGACCCCATGCAATTAGTCAACTATCGGCCGGTTTCCAATCTCCCCTACTTGGGCAAAGTCATGGAACGCGTGGTGGCCTCGCAACTCCAGGGGTTCTTGGTAGACACCGATTATCTTGATCCGGCATAGTCTGGTTTTAGGCCGGGACATGGAACTGAGACAGCCTTGGTCACCTTAGTAGATGATCTACACCGGGAACTGGACAGGTGGAGTGTGTCCCTGTTGGTTCTGCTGGACCTCTCAGCAGCCTTCGATACTGTTGACCATGGAATACTTCTGGGATGCCTCGCAGAAATGGGACTTGGAGGTACTGCTTTGCAGTGGCTCCAGTCCTTCCTGGAGGGTCGGTTCCAGAAGGTGTTATTGGGTGACACCTGTTCGACTCCACAACCATTGTCTTGTGGAGTCCCTCGGGGTTCAGTATTGTCCCCGATGTTGTTTAACATCTACATGAAGCCACTGGGGGAGATCATACGGAGTTTTGGAGTAAGATGTTATCTGTCCGCAGATGACGTCCAAATCTGTCACTCCTTTCCACCTGTTACTAAGGAGGCTGTCCAGACTTTGAATTGGTGCTTGGCTGCTGTGTCGGACTGGATGAGGGCTAACAAATTGAAACTGAATCCTGACAAGACAGAGGTCCTCCTGGTCAGTTGAAAGGCCGAACAGGGCATAGGGTTACAGCCTGTGTTGGATGGGGTTACACTTCCCCTGAAGACGCAGGTTCGCAGCTTGGGAGTGATCCTGGACTCATAGTTGAGCCTGGAACCCCAGGTTTCGGCGGTGGCCAGGGGAGCTTTTGCACAGTTAAGACTTGTGCGCCAGCTGTGTCTGTACCTTGGGAAGTCTGATCTGGCCACGGTGGTCCACGCTCTGGTCACATCCCGAATAGATTACTGCAATGCACTCTATGTGGGGCTGCCTTTGAATGCGGTTCGGAAACTGCAGTTAGTCCAGTGGGCAGCAGCCAGATTACTAACAGGAGCTACATACAGGGAGCATACCACCCCCTTGTGTCAGCTCCACTGGTTGCCTGTCCACTTCCGAGCCCAATTCAAAGTGCTGCTTTTTACCTATAAAGCTCTATACAGTTCTGGCCCAGCTTACTTGTCCGAACACATCGGCCTCTACGTCCCACCTTGTAACTTAAGATCATCCGGGGAGGCCCTGCTCTCGCTCCCGCCAACATCGCAGGAATGAGAGACAGGGCCTTCTCAGCTGTAGCCCCCCGCCTGTGGAACGCGCTTCCAAATGAAATACGATCGACCCCATCCCTCCTGGCATTCAGGAAGAAATTAAAATCTTGGTTTTGGGACCAGGCTTTCGGAAAATAAACATAAAGCAGCACTTTGACTGGAAATGGATTGGCAAGACGATATGTATGAGGATACAGTTTTATGGTTCTATCAGTGGGTTTGTGGACTGAGTATTGTTTTAATGACTTATGATAATTTGGTTATAATTAACTGCTATTGTTTTAACTCTGTATGTATTTATGATTTTATACTTTGTTATTGATTGTAGCATCGAATTGCTGCCTCTGTTAGCCGTTCTGAGTCCCCCCCTCAGGGGTTGAGAAGGGCAGGGTAAAAATGCTGTAAATAAATAAATAAATAAATGCATTCACAGTAAATGTGAAATATGTATATGAGAAAAGAATGTCTCTAAATTGTGCCGCATTCAAACATGTTACAAGTTGTTTTAGGGCCAAACCAAAGAGGAAACTAAGAAATCCAATTCCCCCTTCGTTTTTTTTAAGTTTAACGAAGAGGGAAAGGTAGAAGGCTTGGATTGCAATGGGGAAGATCCCAATCCAACTGGGAGTGCCAACTAATGCAGACCCACTGCATCGATGGAATTCATGCAAATTTTGTTTTACCATTAAAGAGTTGCTTTAACGGGACTACTCTAGATCAAACTAGCAATTGGATTTAACATGTTCTCTTGTGACATTTTCCCAATCAACTCTCTCTATTCTCCCAAATATTCTCCTTTGGAAATTATTTAAATCCAATTAAAGTTCTTCCACAGGCGTAATTGGAAATTAATCCATGGGAGATCTAATCAGAGATCTCCCAGTGAATTGTCTTATTTAAATACACACCTGTTTATCTTCTGATTATGCCTCAAAAGTTTTATTACAGACGTTCCCTTAACATGTTATCAAATTCAGAAGAAATTGTTGGGTTTAGTTGATTGTATTTTCAAATGTGCTGCATGCAAAAATCAATTCTACAGAGTTGTTTTACACAGTACAGTTTGCAAATTGCCATAGAATGCAATTCTGGACTCACTGAAATATATGTTAGTATTCCAAATTGTATTTAACATATCCATTCTTTTTTTCTCTTTTGTATAACTAGCTTCAGTACAAAGCATTACTTACTGGAAGCCATATGGACTGTAGTTTCTAATTTTAGAACTACCTGGAAACGTGAGAAAATCTATTTTCCATGAAACACAAACGTCCTACATTTCAGCAGTTGAACATCAAGTGAACCTCCTGGGAAAGGGACATAGTAGTGGAAAGGAAGCTTTAGCTCAATAAAAATCTGCAGGAAAATATACTCTTTGTGCATCATATCCTTGAACTGTTTCCCTCCATTACTTATTACACGTGGCTTCCTTCCATTGGCACTGAAGAAAATCTGAGGGTTTCTACAGCCATTGATTTCAATAGAAATGTCTGAGGAAAAAGTAAGTTCTGTACTTATGAATTTTGGATCATTTTTAGTAGAGTCTGAATTAAACTTTGATTGCCTTGGTGGATGACCTCTTCAGAGAGCTCAACCCGGGGGGGGGGGGGTTGTCCCTGTTGGTTCTCATGGACATCTCAGTGGCTTTTGATACCATGAACCGTGGTATTTTTCTGGGCCGGTTCTCCAACATGGGACTAGGGGCACTGTTTTGCAGTGGCTCTGGTCCTTGCTGGAGGGCTGGTCCCTGAAGATAGTGCTGGAGGACTCCTGTTCGAACTCCTGGCCTTTGTCCTGTGGGGTTCCACAGGGGTCGGTTCTATCCCCCATGCTCTTTAACATCTATATGAAGCCGCTGAGTGAGATCATCCAGAGTTTTGGAGTGTAGTTCATCTCTACACAGATGACACTCAACTCTACTACTCTTTTCCACCTAACTCCAAGGAAGCCATTCT
This sequence comes from Anolis sagrei ordinatus, assembly GCF_025583915.1. Taxonomy (NCBI): domain Eukaryota; kingdom Metazoa; phylum Chordata; class Lepidosauria; order Squamata; family Anolidae; genus Anolis; species Anolis sagrei. The sequence continues at coordinate 136,384,894 of NW_026847549.1, forward strand.
GACCCTAAGCCAGTGCCTGGTGCTGGTAACAGACTGGACGAAGGCAAACAAACGGAAACAATTCTGACAAGACAGAGGTCTTTCTGGTTAGTTGTAAGGCCAATCAAGGTATAAGGTTACAGCCTGTGTTAGATGGGGTTACACTCCCCCAAAAGACACAGGTTCACAGTTTGGGGGTTCTCCTGAACTCTTCACTGACCCTGGAACCTCAGTTGTTGACAGTGGCCAGGGGAGCCTTTGCACAATTAAAACTTGTGTGTCAACTGCGATGTACCTTATGAAGTCAGATCTGGCTACAGTGGTCCATGCCCCTGTCACATCCAGACTGGATTACTGTAATGTGCTTTATATAGGGCTGCCCTTGAAGACCATTTGGAAGCTTCAGTTGGTCCAAAGATCTGCAACTAGATTGTTTACTGGAGTGCCATACAGTGAGCAATCAATCCTCATGTTGCGGCAGCTTCACTAGTTGCCAGTTTGCTTCCAGGTGCAATCAGTGGGGCTGGTTTTAACTTTTAAAGCCTGAATTGTTTACACCCAACGTATATATCGACCACATCACCCAATATGAACCAGCCCAAGCCCTATGATCAGCTGGAGAGGCCCTACTCTCTGTCCCACCCCTGTCTCAGGTGCGATTGGTGGGAACAAGAGAGAGGGTCTTCTCGGCAGTGGCTCCTCAGCTCTGGAACTCCCTCCTTAAGAATATCAGAATCACTCCCTCGCTGTTATCCTTTAGAAAACAATTAAAACCTTCCTTTGGAAGAAAGCCTTTGGGGAAGACAATGTTTAAACTAGGTTAAGTGTAATGGATACGAAACATGGCAATGTGTTGGAAGCAGTTTTAATCATAATTGTAATGATAATTTTAAGATAATCTTAATTTCAAATTGTGATGGTTTTAGTAATGTTTTATTTCATATTATTATACTTAGATTAGTGTATAAATTTAAATATGTTTTATTGATATGCATTTATATGTAATGGTATTGAATTCTTGCCATATGTTGCTGTCGAGTCCCTCGACAAGGGAGAAAGGGTGGGATATAAAACAAAGTAAATCCATAAGTACACAGCTTTCTCCCTATAAATACAACCATAATGAAATTCTTATTTGCAGAATTACTGATCTATGAACATATGTTTTGCTGGATCTCTTCTCAAATGAGTTAGGATTTAGGATGAATTAGGGGGAGTTAGCCCCAAATGTTTACGGCTGGATTGTTGGGTTTTGTGATAAATTGATGCCATTTCACTTTGTTACAGGCGAGAATCATGTAGCTGTCCAAAGTGTTGTTGTACTACAACTCCCACTATTACTCACCATTGGCTATGATAGCTAGGTTTCTTAGTACAGTAGATGTTGTTCATGAACACTCAGAAAAGCTGACTGATTCCAATCTCTGTGCTAGATTGAATAAGATATTTTAGAACCAATCATGTAGTGAAGACTAGGCGTATACAAAGTGCTGGAATGTTTTGATCAGCAGGGATGTTGATGACTTCTGCTATCCCATTTAGATTTCTCTGTTCCTTCTGAACATTGTTGGAGTCTCACCTTAGTCATGTGTGTGTACTGTATTTGATGTGATCTGGTTTTGCTGCTAGGTGCTTTCAAGTTGGCTCTGATTTGTGGACTCCCTATCATGGATTTCTGGGTGTATTTTTTTTTCTTTTTGGATGACATTTTTTTTCAAAAGATGGAGGGAGTTGAATAGGACCATTGGCATAAGGACCATTGGCATAAGGCTGAGTGTGACATGCTTAAGGTCACCCAGTGAGTTTTTGTAGCTGAGCAGCAATTTCAACTCTAGTATTTCAGAGTCCTAGCCCACAATTTGAATCACTAATCACTATTCCGACTGGCTTTGCTGGCCAAAAAATGATAATAATAGCAGAATATTACTTGAGTGGGACCAACTGCAACATAATTGTACATGGTTACATATGTGGATGTGTATAATATCTAATGGGGGGGGGGGATCCAATCATGATCAAGCATTTTTAATTCCCATTCATTTCAAGAATAAGAAAATTATCCAGTGCAGGAATTTCCCATCCCACCTTTCTGTAGCCTCAATAAAAAGATTTTATTGTGGATCTCCTGAATGGAAAACAAATTGTTATATGAAATAGGTAGGAAGACTGCTCGTGAAAGATTCCCTTTCTAGATCTTTCAACTTTATTTAAACCCTTCCCTTGCTCTCTTCAAGCAGGAAAACCCCCTCCAAAAAGCTAGACTGCAATGAGAAAGGGGTACTTTTTCCACTTCCACAAGTACGTTTTAAATTTTAAGATTTTGAGATATTGTCCTTACTAGTAGTAATAACTGGAATTACAAATGCCTACATATAGTAGGATAATACAGTCAAGATCTTTTGTCTAACTTTCTAATGTATTCTAAGTATAGTTTAATAGAAACACAGGTCTGCATCATTTAAAATTATAGGATTTTTATTTTTAATCATCAATATTGCAATCCTTGGATGACTGACAAGAGAACAGTCAATTGGGGAGGAAGCTTTGCGATGAAACAAAAAAAATACCTATCAGGTAACCAATTATGTATACAAGCATGAGCTATTTTGGCTCATTTGCATTCTCTTAATATTCCAGGAGTGAAATAACTCCATTTTGAACTCTCTCACTCCCACTTCTTCTAAACAATCCAGGCAAATTTGTGATCATGCTTTCTTATTAGGCTTAATTACAGTTTGAAATAGTTCCCTTCTATTTCATTATGTAATGTGCTTTAAAAATCACGTTTTTAGCTTTCTTTGAGATTGGATCTCCCTCATGAGGAAACCCATCCATTGCTGCTTATTTCATTGTGGAATGAGGAAAATAACAGGGTTATCCATACAGTTCCCACTGAACTTCCACTCTAGTGTTATCAAATCTATCTTCCCATAATTTACAGAAGACTTATGTGCAATGATTCAATTTAAAGGACAGCTAGAGCAAAGCCAAGATAGGTCTCATGGGGAATGTGATCAAAGATTAGCAAAGACTTTTTGTTGTGCCTACTATGTGGCAGTGGAGCTGTCCAAAAATTCATGTTATGCTTCTAGGGTTGATTCTTCAATCTGCTGTCCAACAAAATAGTTCAAAGTAATGAGAAGCCTTTTGGAAACGAACCGGGAAAGATCAGAAATGAATTTGTCAGTCACTTCAAGGAAAAAAGTTGTCAGAACCTGACACCTCACTTCTCAAATAGTCAGGGAAAGTGTCCAGTGCACTATCTAGTCAGATTTCCTGGGACAGTTTTCAATTAGTGTCAGCTTATGATTTGGTTCATCTAATTAAATGCCAGTTTTAGCAATGATACCCCCACCCACCCTAAACAATGTGAAAGCAGACAACATTGTGTTTTGTCTGGCCTTACCCTTGAAGACAATACAAATGCTGTAACCAGTGCGAAATTCAGCAATTTGATTTCTGACTGAAATAACTGATCTGGCAACAGATATGTTTCAATCTGCATTCAAGGTGCTTGAGTTACCATTTAACACCCTAAATTGGAGTTTCTCAAACTGTGCTCCTCCAGATGTTTTGGACTTCAACTCCCACAATTCCTAACAGCTGGTAAGCAGGTTTCTATTTGTGGGAGCTGAACTCCAAAAAACAGTTGGAGAAATGCTGCCCTAAATAGTATTGGACTTCATTACCTGACAGAAGAATTCTACTTATACATGACTACCTGAAGATTGAGGTACACTGAGTGGAAGACTTCTGCTCCTACCAGTGAGGTCAAGCTACTGTACTAGGATATGGGAGAAGGCTTTTGCATCTGTGCCCTTCACATTTATTGAATGCTCCCATTTTGAAGATGTAATAGATACCAGACCTGTATCTATCATTTAGCCACCAAGAAAAGCAATTTACCTGAGCTTTTCAAGCTTTTTACTAGAGCTTTTAGGTCTAAATTATTTACCCCAGAATACTTGTGCAGACAGCTAACAATCAAGTGCGAGTTAACCTCAGGCAATAGAGACCAGGATACCTCTACGCAGATACCCTCACTGATTGACTTTAAAGCTTCATGGCTACTCGATGCTATTTAAACTTGCTAATTGCAACATTCACACTTGCATAAAACAGACAAGGGTTCTTTCTCCCAACTTGGGCATTCTCATTCTCTCTCTCTCTCTCTCTCTCTCTCTCTCTCTCTCTCTATATATATATATATATATATATATATATATATGCACTCCATTTCATTCACTGCCAACAGAACCTCTAAAGATGCCAGCCACAAATGCAAGTGAAACATCAGGAGATAATGCTGCTGGAACAGCCAAAAAAACTCACAGCAACCCAGTGATTCCAGCCATGAAAGCCTTTGATAACAAATTGTCATACCACAATCTGCATGATTCTCCAGGACTGCATTAATAGCATTTGTTTGCATTTGTATGTTAAACATTTATTTCCTTCATTAAAGGGTCTACAACCTCCTCAAGATGGTTTAGCAGTCCTTCATTCTGGTTCCACCAATCTTCTTTAGAGCAGTAGACTGCGAGGTCTAAATGGAAACATAAATTCATGTTCTCCGCAAACTGATAGGTCTTAGATTATGAGTCAAACACACTTCGTCATGCAACCAAACAGAACCTGAAACTAGCTCATAAACAATCTAAATTTGAATAATGAAAATAAGAACTGCAAATTGAAAGTCCAGACTGACTATTTTCACATTTCAGTGGTATCTTTACTCTGTTCCGATATTATGTCATGTTACAGTGAATGTCTGAAATTTGGAAATATGCTGAGCATAGCTTTTGTGAATGTCCAGAACTTCAAAGATACGTTAGTGAATGTAGATGATTATCTGAATGTATTAAGAGTTAACTGTGTATATTTGAAAACTGGGGAAATATATCTTCCAGACAGTCTGAGACTTGCAACATTTATTAAATTGCTATCAGGTGCATTTAAATCCCAAATGCATATGTTTTGAGCTTGAATTCAGTCAGCTATTTATTGCCACTTTAAATGGTTGGCTTATTCTATGAAGTTGCTTCCCTAATTTGAATTTCACCTGCAGTAACCTACTGGCAATGGAAGAGAAAACATAAGAAGATTTGTTCATCTAAAATTATTTGTATCCTTGGTGAACCATATCATACTGAACTATGCCAGGATCAAGGTGGAGAGTAACAGAAAAGAAAGGATAATTTTACTGAAGTGTTATGTTTGAAAACATGGTTAAGATGTCAGTGTTGGCTCTCTGCTTTGTAGTTTTTCTGTGGGGAATTGCACTGAAATAGTTTGAAGGGCTCCAATAATATGAGCACTGATCCTGCACTAATGCTAAATTTAATTCACTTTAGAAATGTTCCACCAATGTTGTTTTTGTTTATTTTCTCCAAGCATAAAGGATTTAGAAAGGGCATGATGAAGTTTAATGAGTAAGCCCATAAATTTTCAGTTTCACACCATTTCCATTAATCTGAAAATCCATTTAATACATAAGCTCCGTTTTTGGTTTGTAACTAGAGTTGCTATCAATTTTCATCTTCTGGCATTTTCATGCTTTGCATAAAAGGGTATAGCAAATAATACATCAAAACCAGAATACCGTAGAACACAATTCCTCATCAGAGCAATCCTATATTAAGAATAACAGAACTAGAGTTATAACACTGGAACACCTGCCGAACATGAAAGGAGATGGAAAATGCACTAGAAAAATATATGGTATAAACATGTTACAATCACGCAGCACCTGTGAAAACATGGCCAAGAATGAAATACTGGACCAATGATGATGCCCTCATGTCCTATGAATTCAGGAGGAAGAAATGAACTCACAAAAATAGGGGTATGCCTCCAGGACAGTGCCTTGCAATCACAACGCGTTCGGTCATAACTCATTCCCTCTTTGATTTGGGGATGTGATCTTGCAAGAGAACAATGGTGAGAGCCCAGTGCTTGTTCTTTGTCAATGGAGAACTTATCCTCATGTGGGGATGGTGCTAGTTTATTTATTTTATTTATTTATTGCAGTTACTTATACCCCGCCCTTCTCACCCCCTAGGGGGGACTCAGGGCGGCTTACAAACAAAGGCACAAATTCGATGCCTGTCAAAATATACAGCATATATAAAACAGTATAAACATTTAACAGCATTAAAACACATCACTACATAATATAATAAAAACAATTTCATGCACAGTGAGATTCAGAGTTCCGAAATGTCCATTCATGCCAACAATTCCTGCTCATCAATGAGTCCTTATTTTAGCTGCCCGAATGTCCAAAAGCTTGGTCCCAAATCCAGGTCTTCAGCTTTTTTCTGAACGACAGAAGGGAGGTCGCTGATCTGATCTCCCCGGGGAGTGAGTTCCATAGGTGAGGGGCCACCACCGAGAAGGCCCTGCTCCTCGTCCCCGCCAGCCTCACTTGAGATAGAGGCGGGGTCGAGAGCAGGGCCTCCCCAGATGATCTTAAACTCCGAGGTGGGACGTAGAGGGAGATCTGTTCGGACAAATACACTGGGCCGGAACCGTATAGGGTTTTGTAGGTTAAAACCAGCACTTTGAATTGTGCTCGGAATTGGATCGGCAGCCAGTGGAGCTGATGTAGCAGGGGGGTGGTGTGCTCCCTGTACATCGCTCCAGTGAGCAATCTGGCTGCTTCTCGCTGGACTAATTGTAGTTTCCGAGCAGTCTTCAAAGGCAACCCCACGTAGTTCTGTGAAAAGTACTTCCTTCTGATATTAGAAGAGAAGAATGTTGAAACAATAATGTGAGATATATATGTTTTGTTATATCACATATAACAAAAGAAATGATTTGAGAAATGGGGGGTGACCATGACAGTTAAAGTATATTGCACCTTTGCTCTGCTTGCCTGGGTAGTTAAGTATATGTCAGACAATTTCTAAATGGATGAGAATCTTGACAAATTGGAACCTATTCTGTGTCCAAAACACATGTGTGAATTTTCTACATGGAAATCTCATTTTCTGAACTGTAATGTTATCTTTTTTTTCAGCACAGAAAGCAGAGTTCTTGTGCACAAAACATGTTGTTCTAGACAAACAGCATTTTTATGCTAATAATGTTGTTTTCTAAGATACAATCACTTATGAAGGATTTTTCAACTTTCAAATGGTCCTTGAAAATTACAAACTTTGAGAATCTTCCTGCTGTAGGGAGAAAAAAAAGTTACCCTATTCATTGCTTATAGCAACAAAATTTACTAAGATTTACAATCTAAGTGTACTGGACAAGTTGAGGGTCAAAGAGAAGTCCTTGCTGATTTCTAGACAGAATTATAACTAGGAATGTTTTCAAGTCTACATGAATATTCTGGAAACATAGAGTTTGAAGCAAACAATTTAAAAATGTCCCTTATCCTCATTATATCTTGTTGCCTCTTGTTAGTATTACAAGTATGTGTAATCTAGACTTTTTCAAATTGTGTTCACCCAGATGTTTTGGAGTTTAACTCCCATAATTCCTAACAGCTGGTCAGCTGCTTGGAATTCCTGGAAGCTGAAATCCAAAACACTTGGAGGAGTGCAGTTTGAGAAACACTGATGTGGTCTAAAATCAGAGAGGTATAGCTTCATGTTGTGCCCTCATTTCCTCATTCCATAAATATAAGGTTTACATAGGATTGAGTCATGGCAGTTAAAGTGCTCTCAAGAAATGGCACTTTAGTTTTGTCTTTGCAGCTGGAAATGAAAGGGTTAATTGCTGGTTCTCTTCCCAAGGTGCTTTACATCGATCTCACCCCTGGAAATGTTCTGCATTTGGAAAAGCTCAGCTGCCAGCAGGTCTTGCATGCCCTGCCTCTGATGCAGAAAAATGCACTTCAGAGGTGTGGGATGAGGAGAAAGACTGTTCCTCACATTTACTTTGCCTATGGATCTACTATGATCCATAGGCAATAGGACCCACTTTCACCCATGGATAAAGTGGCTCCAAGACAGAATAAAAGTGTGTATGATAATTAGGAATGGTTAGGTTCAGTCAGAATCTTCGTAATTCGGAATAAATTTGGAAATATTTCCTTTTTGAAGCAATTTCAAAGTTTTTAAGGAAACCAGAAGTCCCTTTTGCCCTTCCGAAGCTTTTTCTGCCATTTCTCTTACGAGTCAGTAACTGAGTCAGAAATTACGAGTCAGTAAGTGAGTCAGCTTTCCCCCACTTCTGTCCCCTGACCTCGCTTCAAGCCTGAGAAGCGTTGTAATCCTGTGTAGATGGATTCCCTTCCTTTCCCTCCCACGTTAGTTTAACCAGTGTGGATGGATTCCCTTCCCTTCCTTTCCTTCCTGTGTCAGTCTTAAGTGAGAGAAGTGGTTTTAACCAGCGTGGATGGATTCCCTTCCTTTCCCTCCTGCATCAGTCTTAAGCAAGAGAAGCAGTTATAACCAGTGTGGATGGATCAGCGTCAGTTTAAATCAATGTGGATGGACCCCCTTCCTTTCCTTTCCTTTTCCTCCCGCTTCAGTCTTAAGTGAGAGAAGCGGTTTTAACCAGAGTGGATTGATTTCTTCCCTTTGCTCCCCCCCCCCCCCGCCGCCTTCTGGAGTAAAACAACTACTTTCAGACCACCCAACAAAACAGGAAATAATATTTTGAAGCCATTAACAAAGGATTCAGACAGCTCAGAAATTTTGAAAAGTTTTGAACATTTTTTTCTGTGAAAATCAGAATTGACTTTAGATCCAAACCACCAGTTCCCCCTACATCCGAAATGAGTTTTGAACCATTTTTTTATCAAACAAGCCTAATGATAATGTCCTAGACTGATAATTGAAATACACTTTCTGTGCACTCTTTGTAGTGGATGTAAAGTCTCAGCTCCTCCTCAAGAATTCCACACAATCTGAATGGGTTTGAGGAAAAGATTTGTAAAAAACTTTGTATAACCTGGTAAAAGCATGATAGAGTTGCCTACTTAAATCAGTGCTATCTAAAATCCTGCACAATGTGCAGTTGTTAGCGCATTGTAAAAAAGGCATTTTTATTTGTCTTTTATGCAGGGCAACTTTTATAGAATGTTTCAGGAGGCAAAGTGTTTCACTTGATCATTCCCTCCATTTTTTCTTTTAAAAACTCTTTTAAAACACCCTGTATATACTTAGATTATTTCTTAACACAGGATAGCACTCTAGCTTATATGTGGAATGCCCACTTTAATATTCATTTTTCACAATATTTTCTCTCTGGTTTTCTTTCTCATTATGGACATTATCTTTATTGAGGTAATAGTCTACTTTATGGAGATTATCTTATTAAGTGCCCAAGATGACCAATTGACCATGCATTTTCACAGAAAGAGATAGAAGATCACTTGGCCATCTTATACACTTAATAACATAATATCCAAAATGGTCCATAATGGCTAAAATGGCCCTAGTTCAATTGTAAAAGAAATGTTTTAACATGTAGAATAGATAGCTCAGACCATTTGGCAATTTAATATTTTTTCATGAAGCTTTGTAAAGAAAGGTATTTTTCAACATGGTCTCCAAAATTTATGCTTACATTTAATCTAGAAATCAGCTAGTAGTTAAATACTGTTAACAAAATAAATTAAGATATACTGAACAGAAGATAGTCTGCTAGGATAACCAGCTTTGGGATATCTGGGAAAACATATTTAGCTGCCTTAATGTAATAAAGAAAAATAATATGAAAAACCATTTTATTGGAAGTAAAGGGATTATGTAGCACAAACTGAGAGAACAAAGTTGATAGCATAAAGTTTCGTAGATTACATTGGTGGCTAAATCTGTGGCCTGTACAGTGCATAAATGTTCCAGACTGGTCCCAGAGACAGCCAGGCACAACCAGACAAAGTCATTATGGCACCACATCTGTATCCACATAGTCCAGCTGGGCCAAAACTGCAGAGGAGTTGCTAGTCCATCACTTCACCCTTCATCACTTCACCCTTCACCACCATCAGTCCTAGGTGGAATAGAGTTCTGTGAAAGCTCATTGGCTGTTGTAGGTGCCCTATCCTGATGTCAGGTGATCTCTTCTCTTTTTGCTTGTCTCATGGGTGTTTCTGTGGATGTCAGAATGGAGCAACCTAGAGCTTACATAGAGCTCTGTGTCTGGCTGGGAGCAACCATCCATCCCTTTTCTCTGTACTGATGAGCTCAGGGAAAAGGTGATGGTGCCAGTTCCCATCTGGACAGTAGGCCACTCCTAATCAGACTCAGTCCCATTATCCAGACTGCTCTTAAGCCGCATGATACTCAAGAATTTCCAGAAAATTCTAGAGTATCTCCAGATTTTTCACAAAGCAGGCCAAAACCTTTTTAACCAGGAATAATCAGGAAGTGCAAGAATGGCAAGCTATGGCGGCCGTTTTCTCACCTCATTTCACATTGTGTTGCCTCACCAGCTGCAGTCCCATGGAGGGAAGTGAGGTGTGTGTGCAGTGTGAGCAGCTTCCCTCCGCTGCCCAGACAATAGGGAAAGCACACAATATGCACACATCATGCTTCCCCTTATGGGATAGCCAGCCGGCTGGCTGGTGAATCAACACAAAGTGAAACAAAATGAGATAACAGTCTCCATGCCTCACCATTAAGAACAATGCTGCCTGTTGTGTGATGAGGTCCTAGTTCTCAAGATGCACCATACTGACATTTCAAACTAACATAGCTATGTCTTTGAATTCCACCTTATAAGCTGATGTTCTGCTTCTCAGTTTCTGTGTACAAATGATCAGATGCTTGTAGACACATGAAAAACACTTTAGTAGTCAAAAGAATGAACGATATAATCACATGGAAACTTGATCTCTTGCAGCAGAAGTATGTAATCAATAGCAGCTTCACAGTGCTCATACATGTTTAGACATTTACAGAGTGAATAGTCATGCACTTGGTGGATCCTAGGAATGGAAAATTTGCTGTGTGATTCTCCCAAATGTTTACCTGTTATTTCAGAACCTGTAGCCATCTGCTAGAAAGCACTACTATTTCAACTATAGAACTCTCTCTTCCAAAGATGTTCCTAATCACACCTTTGGAAGTACTTCACACTTTTTACCAGCAGATGATGTCAAGATCTGTATGTTCTTCCTTCTCTGACAGGATTAATCTTGAAAAGAAGATCAATCTATAACTTTCTGTTCCAGAAGCAGCTGCTCAAATACAGCATTGATACTATTTCCCTTGTCTCAGTAAGTCCATAGCATAGAAGACAGGGTAATTCAATGCTTTAAGTTAAAACAAATTTGGCCTTTTTTGTTGTTCTTCTTACATTACAAAGGAGAACAGAATACCATTCAGAAGTTAACACTGTTTTGGGAGCACACACAGAGGAGGATTATTTTTCATAGACAAAATAAAATGAGAAAGTCAATCTCAGAAATATCAGTATAAACAATATTTCAGCTTGGAACTATTCCATGGCGCATCGGTTCTGAGAAAAGCCTATTGAAAGGTATGAAATGTATGGTTTTAATCATTCAGACTCTCATTTGTGTTGGATTACAAATCCAGCATCCTTTACTGATGGCTATGCTGGTTGGGACTGCTGAGATTAGCAGTCCAACAACATTGACAGAATCACATGAGTTACACCCTTTACCTAAATAAAATAGCTAGTACAGGCAGTCACAAAGTTACGGACAAGATAGGTTCTGTAAGGTTGTTCTTAAGTTGCATTTGCCGTCTATGCAGGCACGTAGCCAGGATTTTGATTCGGGGGGGGGGGGGGGGGTTGATTCCGGGGGGGTGGGGCTGAGTTTGATTGGGGGGCTGAGCTTGATTCAGGGGGCTGAGTTTGATTCGGGGGACCTGAGTTTGAATCAGGGGCCTGAGTTTGATTGGGGGGGGGGGGAAGCTGAGGATCTACCCTAGCAAACATTTTGTATCATTATCCCAATACCCCCATGCCCCCACCCTCAGCCTACATGCCTGTGTCTGTGTACCTGTTCAGAAGATTTCACCTCACTTTCTGTCTCTGCATTAAGTGGAGTTTGAAAAATTTGGCTTGTTTGGGAACATGGATTGGTGATACAGTTTCAGTGGAAACACCTTTTCCCCATTATAACTCTTACAGGAGTGATTTTCCCTTCCTAGGGCTAGATTTATTTCACTTCCTGTTGTCTCAGCCCTATGAATCATTTGTAAGTCGGATGTTTGTAACATGGGGAATGCCCGTACTAGCTAAAACAGGCCCATTAAACTAATCACAGGTGTAAATTTCATTTCTTCGAGTGGTCTCCTTCAATATGGATTAGCAATTCAATGAAAACCAATGCTGCACATTTGATTAGTAAATTTCATGATTTTCCTGAGAATCCACTGAAATCCTTTTTGTTGAGTGTGCTCTTGTTATTATACATCATCTCAGTAATATTTTCATGGACATGTTTACTTTCAATCAGTAAAAGCAATTTTAATAGGTGTTTACTGAAATATGCTTTATGACTATTTCTAAGTGACAGTAAAAGTATTGCTGCACAGAGAAAAAAAACGATGGCACCTCTCTCTCTCACTGTGAAAAATCACAACCAGCTATAAGCCCTCCATGCCTCTGTTTTCTGTAGACGATGCCCAAAGCTAGAGTAATAAAATGCAGAGATGCTGTAAGAAATGTGGGCACAGCAAAAGAAGTATTAATATCCGCTCAAGGATTACAATGTTTTTAGAACTATTTTCAGAGCTTCCAGAAGAACAGCACATCACACCCCAGGACACAAGGAAGTGTTTTAATGTTTTGTTTTGACACGAAGAGCACTGCAAGCTGTTTGCCACAAACGAAAAAAATCTGCACAATCTGAGGCGCATATGCCAAGTTAATGGAGGCAATAATTGAATCTGGCTTATCTTTTGGAATTTGCTGAATGCAATTTAATATACTCCATATTAAAGGTAATTGGTGTGCAGAGCAAAACAGCCCTATGATAAGGCTGCCGACTGTGATATAATAGTGAGATTCCAAAGAGTATTTCCCCTTTATTTCCCTAGTCCCTGCTGCTGCCTCTCTAAAGAGAAGAATTCTCCTCTTATAAAAACACATGTCTTCCCAGGATGCCTGTATTAAAAGAGACTAGCTATTTAAAACAGCTGTGGACATATATTTATGTATTTATTTTACCATTGGCGGTTGTACCACATTTAGCTCCTGTTATGATATCTCAAGTTATTTATGAATCTGCTTTCATAGAGCTATGTCAATGCCTAAATGGCAAACCTATGAACACTACAAGTTTGGACTTTGGGGCAGTTTAAATGTTCTGGTTCTCATAGTTGTAATGTTATTGCATAGAAGCTGTGACAATTGGCATCTGCTTTTATGGTCAGAAATTTTAAAATGTTGGACTCCCTGAATGCAACATCAGTCAGGTAAGGCTCTTTGTGCTGTGAAAGTATGGGTCATTTAAAATGGACTTTAAAACTCCATAGAAAGTGTGAGCACTGCAGAACATGGTTTGCAGGTCATATAAGCCCTGGCAGTTTTGCAAGTCTTATATACCTCCCCTTTCAGGTCTATTCCAATTGTTTGGTTGTATATTATCTTGGCAGCCCAAACTCATAACTCATCTTTTAAAGAAAAGTGCACACTTCCTATGCACCTTGTTTACAATTGGCATCATGCTTTTGGAATTTATGAGGGAGCAAGGAGTGACTACAACATTATAGAAAGGTTCTGGGAGGAAAGAGGGAGTAGCAGGCGAATCTGTCACTCTGTGCGCAACTCCCTTTCCATGATACTTTCCCCATCACATGGAGAAAGTGTCTCCCTCACGGAGAGGCCCCATGCTGGCTCCATTGGAGGCAGGACAACATGGGAAATATCCTGTGTTGGGAAAAAGCTTACAGTGATGCTTTCACACCAGTTGTGGGTAGGGCCTCCGCAAGATGTATCACAACATTGTGTGATGTCTGATGTAAAGCTCTGTCTGTTAGATAAGGTAAAAGCATCCTAGGATGCTAAATTCACCCTGTCTAATGAGGTCTTAACAGTTTCACCCACTGCAGGAACATAACTGCTGGCGACATTATATTGAGCCCAAAGTTGGAGATATAAATGGACCTGGAGTTGCTTGTTTGTTGTTATTCATTCGTTCAGTCGTCTCCGACTCTTCGTGACCTCATGGACCAGCCCACGCCAGAGCTCCCTGTCGGCCGTTATCACCCCCAGCTCCCTCAAGGTCAGTCCAGTCACTTCAAGGATGCCATCCATCCATCTTGCCCTTGGTCGGCCCCTCTTCCTTTTGCCTTCCACTTTCCCCAGCATAATTGTCTTCTCTAGGCTTTCCTGTCTCCTCATGATGTGGCCAAAGTACTTAACTTTGTCTCTAGTATCTTTCCCTCCAGTGAGCAGTCGGGCTTTATTTCCTGGAGGATGGACTGGTTGGATCTTCTCGCAGTCCAAGGCACTCTCAGAACTTTCCTCCAACACCACAGTTCAAAAGCATCTATCTTCCTTCGCTCAGCTTTCCCTAAGGTCCAGCTCTCACATCCGTAGGTTACTACAGGGAATACCATTGCTTTAACTAGGCGGATCTTTGTTGCCAGTGTGATGTCTCTACTCTTACTATTTTATCGAGATTGGACATTGCTCTCCTCTCAAGAAGTAAGCGTCTTCTGATTTCCTGGCCACAGTCTGCATCTGCAGTAATCTTTGCACCTAGAAATACAAAGTCTGTCACGGCCTCCACATTTTCTCCCTCTATTTTCCAGTTGTCAATCATTCTTGTTGCCATAATCTTGGTTTTTTTTATGTTTAGCTGCAACCCGGCTTTTGTGCTTTCTTCTTTCACCTTGATTAGAAGGCTCCTCAGCTCCTCCTCGCTTTCGGCCATCAGAGTGGTGTCATCTGCATATCTGAGGTTGTTAATGTTTCTTCCAGCAATTTTCACCCCAGCTTTGCAATTAGAAAATGTTGACCATTCCCGCTACCTTGGCAGCCACCTCTCCACAAAAGTCAACATCTACATCGAAATACAACACCATCTGAGCTCTGCAAGTGCAGCATTTTTCCGAATGAAGCAGAGAGTTTTTGAGGACTGGGACATCCGTAGGGATACCAAGGTGCTTGTTTATAAAACTATTGTCCTCCCAACCCTGCTATATGCCTGCAAAACATGGACTGTCTACAGATGTCACATGCAACTTCTGGAACGATTCCATCAGCGCTGCCTCCGGAAAATCCTGCAAATCTCTTGGGAAGACAATCGGACAAATGTCAGCATGCTGGAAGAAGCAAAGATTACCAGCATTGAAGCGATGGTCCTCCGCCATCAACTCTGCTGTACTGGCCACATTGTCCGGATGCCTGACCACCATCTCCCAAAGCAGTTGCTCTACTCTGAACTCAAGAATGGAAAACGGAATGTTGGCAGGCAGGAAAAGAAATTTAAAGATGGGCTCAAAGCCAACCTTAAAAACTCTGGCATAGACACTGAGAACTGGGAAGCCCTGGCATGTGAGTGCTCCAGCTGGAGGTCAGCTGTGACCAGCAGTGCAGCAGAATTTGAAGAGGCACGAATGGAGGGTGAAAGAGAGAAACGTTCCAAGAGAATGCCATGTCAAGCCAACCCCGACCAGGACCGCCTTCCACCTGGAAACCAATGCCCTCACTGCAGGAGACATGCAGATCAAGAATAGGCCTCCATAGTCACCTACAGACCCACCCTGGAGGATTATCCTACTTGGACAATGAGGGATCTCCTAAGTAAGAAGTAACTGAGTAAGTAAGCAAGTAAGGTTGTATAACCTGCAGAAATGTCATCTTCTGCATAACCACTAAACTACAAGAAGTGTCTCCAGTTGTCACACTGGCAACTGTACAATGTATCTTGCAAAGTCATAATAGGATCTTTAATAACAGGGTCTCCTGGAGGTTTCTCATTCATAGTGTCACAATATGTCAAAGCCAATCTGAAAACAATTGATAACAGCAACAAGGATGATGAGAAAGTTGTTATAACTTGTTTTTCAATATGTGTAAAACTCAGCTACAGGAAAAAGCAAAACTGATACATTGGCCCATCTGTCCCCATTTATGAGAAAAGGCACACTGACTATTAATGGACTTTAGAAATGTCTCAGAGTTTCTTGTGTGTGCGTGCCCATGCTTTCAAATTGCCTGTTGACTTATTGCGACCCTATGAATGCCATAGGATTTTCTTTGGCAGCATTTCCTACCTGCAAATTATTGCAATTTCCCCAAGACAGATGCAATTAAAAGACCTTCTGCTTGGGGAAAATGTGGCCTTCTGTTGTCCTGATATGAAAGAACTCAGGAGAATTGTTGGACACTGTATCTATAAAATATTAGTTAAAACTGAAGCTCTGTGGGAAAATGTGACACGAGACACATCTTACCAGTGCTGTATATAAACATCTGAAATATTGATGCAGTTCACCTTTTAGCAATGTCTCATATTATAATTTCAATTTCATTAAGCACCAAGAAAACAGATTCCCCAAACCATATATATTTGAAAGGCAAATAGTGCTATTGCCCTCCCAGCACACCAATCTTTCCTTCCCAAGTCTCCACTGCTGCATACAAATAGCACAATCACATTTACTGTTCCATACAAGGGGACCACCTTCTTATTCAGGCTGATCTTTAGCAGCAGGAAGAAGGTATGAAGGGATGGAATTGAGACAATAAGTTAACTGTCAATCATAGCTCCAGTGTGGCTGGCAAACCCATCTATTTAGGCCACATAAAGTAAACACCCTCATAAGAAAGTTAAAGCTAAAGTCAGGCCCAGCAAGGGAGTTGTACATCATATGTTTGTGTGATAAGAATCATGGGTGGAGAAAGGCAATGCAGTCAGGAATGAGAAAGAAACAAAATCAGCAAGGTGGTCCCCGCCCCCCCCCCCCAGGGCTAGAGGTTTTCACCTCTCATCATTCTCCCACCATAGAGGTTTTCTTTCTTTCTGCCATCATATATTCATCTTCAGTATACATATCCAGTAGGGCTGGTCAATTCGTTTCGTTAATTCGTTAATTCGTTAAAAAATTCGTTAATTTTTGAATTACAAAGCGATAACAAATCAGTCTGGAGCATTTTTTAAAAAAACGAATTTTTAAAGCTATTTTGTAATTGTTTTGTAATTGTTTCGTTATTATTTCAGCTCCTGGCTGCAAAGGGGCCCGAGCAGGGGCAAGGAGAAGGGAAGGCAGGCGAGAGAGAGAGACTGAGCGAGCAAGCTCCCTTCCCGGCCTGGCTTCCTCCCCTCGCTCCCCTGGCTCCCCCCGCCCCCTTCTTCCCCCTTTTCCCGGCTCACCTGGGCATGCACACCCCACACATGCCCGGCCCGGCGCAGGGGTGGTCCGGCGTGCCCGCTCGGCGGGGCCCTGGCATCCGCCGCCCTGGGAAAGAGAAAGACCTCCGCCCAGCAGCAGCGGCAAGGCCGCTGACTCCCCCGATCGCCTCCCCCGCCGGGAAGAGGAAACGCAGGAGGAGGCGCAGCAACAGCAGCGGAGCAACCACCCGATTCTTCTCTCTCCCTCTCTCTAAAGTGGTATGTGTGCCGCCTCTATCTCTCGCTGTGCGCGCGCTGCGTGCGCGAGACGGAGGCGACCGCGCGGGTGGGAGGGAGGGAGAGGGAGGGAGGGATAGAGAGGGGGCGGACTAAATTAGCCCTATGATTTAAGCCCTATGAGATTTAAGCCCTATGAGGAGCAGCTGAAAGAGCTAGGCATGTCTAAACTATTATTAAAAACTATTATTATTAAAACTATTATTTAAAACTAATATTTTCATGTTGCGCAGCCGCGTCCGCCATCTTAACGAATCAATTCGTTAATATTTACGAAATTTCGTAAATACCTAAACTTTTTTAGGGGAAAGTTTTGTAATTATTTTAAATATCGAAACAAAAAAACACCCCAATTACAAATCGATTTTAGAACCAATTTTTTTCTTGATCGCCCAGGCCTAATATCCAGGCATGGCTATACTTCCTGCCATCATCCACCAAAGGCCTTGGGTTCATTCTGAACCGCATTGAGTCGCCTGTTTGGGCTGAAAAATGCGGTATAGAAATAAAGCAAATAAATAAATAAATAAATTTCTTTACTTATGAAGATGCCATCCATCAGGGATTACTGGGCTTACAAGTTTGAACTAATAGGAAATGCTCATCCCTTATAGCCTCACTCTCTATTTATTTATTTACTTTGCTTATATACCGCTGTATCTCAAGCCCGAAGGCGACTCACAGCGGTTCACAAACAGTAGAAACAGTAGAAACAGCAGTGGTTCCATACAACATATAACAATTGACTTAACACATTATCCATACATTACCAATAAGCAATTACAATGCACAATTATTACAAAAAACAACCGTACCCAATCTTCTCATCATCCAAGCGTAGTCCAGATTCGTCGTCCATTGTTCCATTCCTATGTTCCATTACCAGATTGTACTAAATTACTCAAACGCCTGCACAAACATCCAGGTCTTCACCTTTTGCACTCTCTAGTGCAATGATTCTCAACCTGTGGGTCCCCAGGTGCTTTGACCTACAACTCCCAGAAATCTCAGCCAGTTCTTCATCCAAGACTGTGAAGGATCATCTGTCTGGGCAATATAACCTGTATTCACCATGAATTCAATTCTGGATGTTCTCCTTCTGGTATGTATTACTGAGTAAACTTGGTTAATCCAATTCAGTCCTGCATTAAGACCTATCAGGGCATTCTCTGAAGTTTGCCTGAAACTCCAGAAAAATACCACACCTTCAGGGCGGTATGGTCAGTAGTACTGGGTCTGATCCAGATTGATGTATTGTTCATATGGGGCACTTCCATCATTCCCTTTTCTCCATGTGCATCTCCACAGTGAAAAGGAGATGGATCATGATCATGTTGCCACTGTCACAGCTCATGGATGGCAGCAAAATTTTGTATAAATTCCTCATTGTTTTGGACACTGTGTGCTGACATCAGCAGATACACTTTTGTGACTAGAAAGAAGATTGGGAGATCAGATCCCCCCTTCTCTCTGATCAAATTACTGCTGTCATAAAAGGGTGCCTGTGAATGCCAGGTATTGGCCTGGGGCTTTGCTGCTTTCTGGGAGTGGTGATTGATACTCAGAAAGTGATGTAACAGTCCAGCAGGGTTGATGCTGTCTTGGATCAGATAGACTCTAATCTACCACTATTGCAGTTCCAGAACAATGTGTGTGGCCACCTCTAAGGCCAGTTCAAAATATTTCTGCTCTGGACTAGCCCAAGATTAACCAACCAGTATAGACATGGCCTTAAGGAAATAAGAACTACTAGCAGGTCACAATGACAGAACTTGCTGCATCACCATTTAGTTCTTGTACTTTGCACAGTATGAAATGAGTAAGTTTGACACATCTCTCCCTCTGCAGGAGTAGAACCATCCATAGTTATGTAAAGACTATATCCATGTCATACTGAATGTACATTCGATATTGTTAGTCACCTCCAAAGTTATAGGACAAAACACTGGCCAACACACATTTTTGGTGCCTCAAATGTTAGTCCTGTTTCTGGGTGTATCTGACCTGCTGAATCCAAAAATTGCACAAGTTTCCCCTATCAGCTCTAGGTTTTAAGACAGAACATAAGGCATATACCTGTCACCATCTGCTCACTCACAGAGACTCATGATAACCATATCTAAAAAAACTAGAACTGATGTAATCTATCCAATTGAATTTTCTGAATCAGTGCATCAAATAACCAAGACAATGAGAACAATGGATAATGAATCAATATTAATGAATAATAATTGTCTTTATTATTTAGAAAGAAGTACTTCAATAAAGTCATTATGTATTTGTCTAATTTGTCTAATTCTATTACCATTTTATAACTTGTTTTTATTACAATTTTGTTATTTTTATTTTATTATGTTATTACTAAATATTTTATTTGATGTTATTGTTTTTGTTTATATGTTTTTTCTTCATTGTAATTTTATTTGGGCTTGGCCTCATGTTATCCACCCCGAGTTCCTTCAGGGCGATGGTGGCGGGGTATAAATAAATAAATAAATAAATAAATAAATAATTATTATTATTATTATATTTTAGATGCTCCTTCGACAAATAGGGACATAATTTTTACTTGATGGACATATCTTTTCTTTCTAAAAGACATGTCACTTTTGCTTAAGTTTTCTATGGAAGCCACTGCCAGGTATGCATATGGGAAGATTTAAAACATGCAGCAATATAAAGAACATAGTGCCACAATCTGGCAGCCCACAGATACAAATATCATCCCATTATTAAAATAAAGTACATTTAGATCAGATCATATTAAAATAACACTGCATTTTCTTTGTAAATAGAGCTTTGTTATCTATGTGTTCAGGACATGTCCTGGGAGCCATCAGATTTATAAAGATTAATCCTGGATTTTTCTGTTCTATTCCTGCAGGCAAATCATTATTTTAGAGAATTCTGAGTAATGTTGCATAGACAGCATCTGCTCTATGAAAAACAAATTATACTTTTTCTGGTTTCATCCAAGCCCATGAGCACTTCCTAAAGCAGCTTATTGGACTGTGGCTTTCAAAGCAAAGAGAGAATCTAAAGACAGATGCTGCAATCCAAGAAGAAATATCTATGGGTGGCAATACTTTCAAAACACAGCACCTTCCTTATTGGGCTAGGAAATGTTCATGCAAGCATAGTTCTAATGCTTCTCATTTGTCTGCAGTTTTCCAATCTCAGGGTCTGGCCCTTCTTCTCTGGGCCTGAAAGTAAGGGCAATCTCAGGAGACAAATGCTTAATTTGAAATAAAAACTGGATTACTGTCCCTTGCTATTACAGGCTGTTTTAGAATGGATTTTCTACAATCTTCCTTTTTTTGATGATAGCTGGCACAAGGGCTCAGAAGGAATAGTCAGGCCAAGACAATGCTGTTTCAGTATTATTGTGTCAGTAGTAATTGAACATAGGACTGTTGCTGTTTTGGTATTGTTGACTTTCCAAGTTCTGTTCCACCTTTCTAATCTTTTCCTAAATGTGAAAGCCATTGTGAATAATTATTTGTTAAGGATGAGTCTACACTAATTGTTAAACCCATGGTCAGTCCAGAAAGGACATTATTTGGGCTGGCTTCAGAGGCAGCCAGCCATACCCAGTAAAGCCTGCTGTGCCACTGCATCAGCCTTATTGGATCATTCCTTCACCTTCCCTGTTGCCTCTACCAGCAGAACCCAGAGCTTCATGCAGCTCATGGCCATTACAAGATGCTCTGATCCAAATCAGTAGAGGTTCCTGTGTGACAAGCAAGGAGGAATTGGGGTGATCTCCCCTCCTTTTTCCCAGTCATGCAGGTACCTCTGTTGAGGTCAGAATGGGGCACCAGGAGATTGCATGGAACTCTATGCCCAGTTGGGAGCACTGCTGGTAGAGACAAAGGCTTGATTCATCCCCTTTCCCTACACTAATGAGCTCCAGATAATGGGTGCCTATGTCCCATCTGGACAGTGGACACAAACCTGCTGTTCAGACTGTACCAAAGCTGCAGGCTACATTGGGTTTCAGGCAAACAAGTATTTGTTGACTTTATTTGAAATGGGACAAAGCCTGTGTAACCTTGCAAAATGTGATTGGTCAAACTTCATGGGATCAGACAGAAGTCAATTCAGGTTGAGTCTAGATTTTCTTACCCATAGACTCACCCTTAGGACCTCTCCAGATGTGCCACTGGAATTGCTGAAGATTGTGGCAATTCTGACGGTACACAACCAGGGGCATGGGAATCCGTTACACCACACCCTGCACTATCCCAGCTTCCCCCCTACCTTGTCACATTGCGGGGGGGGGGGGGAGAGAGAATCTGCTGGCTGGCTTGCCCCATTGAGGGCAATGCTACTACAGGAAGCCTCCTGTGTTTCCGCTGCTGGCTTTTTTCAGTGGTGACTCTGGTTCCGCAGTGGTTTTGCCACATGGCTGCCTCAGAAATACTTCTCTGGTTCTCTGGTGTGTGATGGGTGCTAGTGGGCCCCTGTAGCAAATTGCTGTGGAACCAGAGTTGATGCCAAAATTTGCCCTGTGTGAAGAGGTCTATAGTCTGAAGCACATACAGTTTGTGCTACTAACAAAAAATGTAATATGCATGTCTAAGGTATTGACTAAGATATTGTTCTTTTATTTTTCATATTTTCTCAATGTTTCCTTCTTTTTAACCATCTTTTTCCTTCTTTATACTCTCCCCAATGTATCCTTTCCTTCTCTCAATCATTTTCTGTTGCTCTTGTCCTCTTTCTCCTCTCCCATTCTTGTTATTCTTCTTCATTTCCTAGTCCCTTTCTTTATATGTTTCTTGTCCATGTTCTCCTCTCTCCCTTTCTATTTCTCCTTTGCCCCATCCTCAAAGAAAAAATTGAACCCAGAATACCTTAAACTCCCAGCATTTGATGGTCATAAGAGCTCATTATACACCACAGCACAATAACAAACAGACATGTAAACACTGGTATCTATTTTCATGCTGAGTACACAGATTCCACAACCAGAGGGAGGGAAGAAAATCTGGTTAGTTATAGGAAATGGCTAATGGAAGAAATCCCACAAAAAAAGTATTTGAAAGTTTGTTTTTATGCTTGTAAAAGTTTTGTTTAGGCTACACTCTCCATGCCTTATTAAATACGATGCTTTGGAAATGGTGAAAAACAAGGCTGGGAGAAGTGTAGGTTTTTATGTTCAAAGCAGAACTCAGAAAGTTACATTCCAATGCATTGCCATCTTTGTGTGTTGGACTTTGTGTGCATGGAACCACTAAGTAGATATGCACATGTGTTCCACTGTCCCAATTTGGCAGGGGCGATTCTTCTTTTGTAGCTAGCTATCGCAATTTGTCTCTCCTCTTGTATTTGTCCTCAGCTTACTTCTATTGTTTCAAAGTGCAAAAGTAATTTTCACTCAATTAACAGGGAGGGCAGGAAAGGAGTAAGTGGAATCTTACCTTTCTCTGTTGACCAGGTAAAACCAAACTGCTGCAGCTTTCTGAACTTTATAGTTCTTCTACATCAATAATTTTGGCATCTTGACCAGATTCTGATATTGTTTGACCACATATCCTATTCTTCATCTTTAGAGGAAATGTTAACACCAGTAGTGTTAGAGGAAATGTTAATGCCAGTAGTGTACATAAGCAGAGTTGGACTGAGAATGGAAAATTGCAGAGGGCTTAGAATTAATTTCATTAATGCATTCTCTAAGTTGTATTCATTCTGTTCAGTACTTTTAATCATGTTCCCTAGCACCAGGGTTTTTGCAAACGGTTGGCTGTAACATCCATTTTCATTAAGATGGCATTCAAATCACACTCTTGTTCTGTTGGGAATTGTCTTCTTAACCTGAGGGAAGTGAGGAAGAATGTTACCTAAAATTTGCCTTGTGTAGAATGCAAGAGCAGTGAAGAATAGCCTTGCATGGGGAAACCGAAAAAGGAAGGGAAGCAGACAATTCCCTCATGTAATCATGCTAATTGCTTTAAAAACTTCATTTTATTTCCCAAACAATGTATGCTATTGGGATGTCTAAGCAAACACACATCTCACCACCATGGGATGTGTTCCTATGTGAGGAAGATTAGTCACCACCACCATCACCACACATTTCAGGATCAGTTTTCCAATTCTTTTGCAATCCTATTTGAAAAATGGAAGAAACATGATCCAAAAACAGTGCAATGTATTACAAAAGAAAAAAAATGTCCAGCTTCCAGTGTGCACTCTGCTAATCTTGAATTCATATGTCGTGCCAGGAATCATTCAAGATGGTAAAATATATTTACATTAATCCTGGATTTTTCTGTTTCTATTTTTGAACACACATTCTTTAGTATCATGGAGAGCAGCTGGTCAAAGGAAAACAGATCAAATAGAGTTCTGGCTACTCCTTCAGCACTTGCTCAAGCAATGTACTGGAGTGTGACTTTCCATAAGGGAGCAAGTTAAGACAGAGTCTGCAGGCCAAGACAAAATATATACCATTGAGTAAAAGCTTCAAAAGAGAAATTAACCCTTGCTTGAGAACACCAATGGATGCATTTGCTTTGTGGTGGTCATCCAACTCCCACAAAATGTGTTGGACACATACATAGGTAAGAATGTGCAAATCAGCAGTATACATTTACTTTTTTATTGTAAAGTAATAAATCCACACATTTTTGAGGACCGCCGAAGCAACAAAGGAGTTAATATACAACATTCTTTTTTTTAACAATATTCTGTTTATGATTAAAGGTTGTATGAAAGAGCAATCGGTTAAGCAAATGCTTACTTAACATTTAGAAATCACTATTCCTGTGTTTCTCCAAGCCACACCTTACAAAGCCTTGTACTGGCATTTTCCTTTCTTTTGTAAAGGAAAACCCTAGATATGTTTTTCTTGCCCATTCTCCTCTTCTGCAATGCCCTGAAAAAACACTATTCAATTTAATAGCTTTTCTTGCAACTTGAAAAGAAGTGTTTAAGTCTTTAACACGTGGCTCAGAATTGCTATTCAGTTTCTGTCATTTAGTCATGTCAAGCTCTTCACATCTCAACCACAAAGTTAAGGCAGGCAATCATGTGTCCATTTCTCCGTAATGTAAAGAAATGTACTTCTATTTCCTTCTGAATATAATTCCATTTGTGGCTGAAGAAAATACAAAAATAACATCACTTCGCTTTTGCAGCTCAGAGAGCTGCAGAGAGCAAATTCCGTTCTTTGGATATGCATTTGGAGTATGGCAGAAAGAAGAAAAGAAAAGAAAAGAAAGCAAGAGAAGCTACTAGTACCACCAAAGATACAAATCTAGCAATGTTTCATTCTCTGAAGCATACTGTATAACTATATAACATACTCTAAAGCATCTTACATTTATTCCCCCCACCCCCAATGACATTTTATTCTACTGTATATCTTATTAGTACAGCTGTCATAAAGTTACAAGCTCAAAACAATGTCTTGATTACAACAGTCTAATTTTCCTCTAGAAAAGACAATAAAGATTTTATCTCCCCCTCCCTCCTCTTGCTTCCACAAGGCATTAGGACAACTTTTTGGCAGTGACTGGATGTTCTACAGAATATCAATTTGATATTCAGTAGTATTGTGTGCTTACAACCTATGAACTGGAAGTCAAAGCTCCCCCACCAGTGATATGTTAATAGAACACACAGTCCTGAAATATAGTATGTTCTCCTTGCTTCGTTTTTAAAACTATAATTTCACAAAGTACATCTTGAAGGTCAAATGGACATTATTTCATACAGCCAGGAGGCAAAAACTCTAGAATTATAGATTTCTTTTCCCAAGGAGCTTTGCTTTGCCAAGTCATTACTATCTTGTTGAGGCTGGGACAAGTACACCATCTTTGACTAAGCTTTTAATGTCAATTAATTTTTAATTGACTATAACTGTTTATCAGTTGAACAAAAAGGGGCTTTCCATTTTTGCTGCCTTCTCCTGCCAGGTTAGTTTATATACAAATTTACATACAAGTCAATATCTTATATAAGTCAAGGGCAGATTTGGGGGGGGGAGGGAAAGGACAGAATTATGGCTTTTGATATAACTCGTTTATAAATCAAACATCATTCCACAGGAAGGTGAAAGCACTACCATAACCTTAGGGGTCCAGTCACCCATGGTCACTGTCATCGGCCAAAAGCAGATGGTTCTTTTTTTTATTAACATCAAGATGCAATATTAAGTCTCTAGCATGCAGTATTATTATCTCTACCTAGAAATCAACATGATTCAGTGGTAAAAGACAAGTGAACCCAGGACAATCAAAATGAAGCAATAACTCTCCTTCCTACTGTAGCACCACTTCTGGTGTTTTTGAATCCCTGGGAAGGAAAAAAAGCAGGACAGCAATTCTTTGGCACTTCTCCTTAATGGAGCACCAAGAAAGAAGTGAGGAGCAATACTTTTTAAAACTTCTCCTGGGATAGACTAAGCTTTCACCTTTTGCTGCTCTACTCAGAAAAGGGAATTGTTATTTGTTTGCATTTTGTAAAACTTAAGGTATATTGGCCTGTGTATAAGCTGACCCAGGTTTTTGGCTCAATTTTAATTAAAAATTCTAGATTTATGCAGTAATTTATTTTATAATGCTGACCTCATTTTGTACCATTAATGTTATTATCATAATCACCACCACCACCACCATCCTGTCTTTCTCTTGGTCTGAGACCAAGTATAACTCAAACTGCATTAAATTCAACATCTAGACCAGTAGTTCTCAAACTGTGCTCCACGGAGCCCTTGAGGCCCCATGAAGCATACTGAGGGGCTCCATGGTTCCCTCCTCCTGCTCCCTACTCCCTTCTCCCCTCCCCTCCCCTCCCCTCCAAGCTGTCCCTCCTCTTTCCTGCTCCTTCCCCTCCACCATTGCAATCAAAAGCCATCCCCCCACACCTTCCTTGCTTTCAAAACCCTATTTCCTTCCCATCACTCAGGGGGTGCTCTGAATGTGCTTTTCCTGCATGGCAGAAGGAAATTGAACTAGCTTGGCTTTAAGCCCATCTTTAAATCTCTTTTCCTGTCCACCAACATTATGTTTCCCATTCTTGAGTTGGGAGTATAGTAACAGCTTTGGAAGATGGTGATCAGAGCATTTGGACAATGTGGCCTGCTCAGCAGAGTTGATGGTGGAGGATCATTGCTTCAATACTGGTAGTCTTTGCTTCTTCCACCTGGAAACCAATGTTCTCACTGCAGGAGAACATCTGGATCAAGAATAGGGCTCTACAGCCACCTACGGACCCACTGCCAAGACACTACACCTGGAGAACCATCATCCTCAAGCTACGAGGGATTGCCTAAGTAAGTACCATTATAAACTCTTTTGGTGAGCCTGAGAGCAACCATCAAGAAGGCTTTCTCCTATTTTCCCAACATGTATATGAGCTTCCCCAGATCAACTCAAACCATGAATTGTATAGCACTAGTCTGCATTTTACCTCATTTCTGTCACCATCACTCCTAGCTGACCACAGAGCTCCATCAGAGCTCTTGGCTGTTGCTGTCACCTCTGCTAATGTCAGAAAGGGGCACCCACATGACCAACAAAAAGGATGGAGAGAGGGCCATAGAAATGGGGTGATGCAGGAAAATTCTGCGTAAACTATGAATAAATAAATAGTTTTTTTGAGAACTCTCCCAAGAAGCCAACATAAGTAAACTGTAACTATCATTCTTTAGCTATATCATGGAAAGACATGACTCACTGGACAAGGTAAAAGGTATCAGGAAAAGAGAGAGACCACACCATAGTAGATAGATTCATTCAAGGAAACCATGACACTGTGTCTGTTGTTGATAGGGTAATTCACTCATAGAATCACAGTAAATTAAGTCAACTTGACAGCAGTTAACAACAACAAATGAAACAGGACACATCATTAAGCTTATAACTAAACTTTACATCACTCATCACCACTAACCATCAAATTTAAGCCTACGTCAATATCCCATCCCTCAGTTGTGTTTTAAAAATAGTGTACTGAATCAACCATGTAGTACCCCTTAAGGCCCCCAAATTGCAGTTCTGCTATTCACATCTGTTAGGTGAAATTAAATTCTGTTAGGGCTTGTATTTAGAGCCTTGAATATAGTCAAGTTATTCTACTAACACGTTTCTGGAAACTTAATCCAAAAATCCAATACAACTACAGTGCAAATGAACACTATGTGGCCTTGGCAGATATATAGGTAAAAGTAATTGGTGTTGTATTCAGTAAGCACTCAAATGATGCATCTATTTCCATGCTGTAACATTTCAGACTGCTAGCAGACAATTGCATATTTGAATGGTTTCCATTTTAAATAAACTCTTTCACATGCTCACACTGCCCATACTAGTTGTTTGTGTTTGGTTTCGCTCAGACACATAGCATATAAGGCATTTTAGGAGAGTAGACTGGGGTGGAGATTGCTGTTAGGATTCTAATGTTCTTTTTGTACCAAACAAAACAATATTAGAGTGATAACTTGCCACCCAAACAATCAGCAGTTGCCAAACTATCCTATGGACAAAAACAGGTTATTCTCTTTGAGGATTACAGTCCTAAAATTGTTTTTCCCTCTCTACTCTAAGATATCTTTTCATTAAATGTAAACCTTTTCAAAACCCATACAAATAAATTGCCTAAATGTAATTTAGGCCATGGTGTGTGGCACTGATTAAACTCTATAGTTCATGCAATACAATTTGAACTTGTATTTGGGGCGGAAAATCTCTTAGTAACAATGGGTTCCCAGATTTCCTTGGTGATAGATAATGCCAAAATAAGAAAGAAAGCTAAGAACTTTATTTATTTTAATATTTGTGTATCGTCTTACACTCTAACAGCAAGGTGCACAACCAAATAAATTTTAAAAGGCAAGGGGAATAAAATGCTTTAAAAAACAGGTTGAAGTAGCTTTTAAAACACTTGTATCTAAACAATTTTTAAAAGCTGATCTGCAGCCTGGTGAAAATCTAAAAGGGGCATGGCCAATCTGAATTCCACTCTCTGTGTTGTGTGTCTACATCCAAGATACATCTTGTAGTGATGGGACACATGCAATGTCTCCACTGAGGATCAGAAATGTCAGGCCAGCTATTACAGTAGGAGGCTAACTTTCTGGCACCCCAGTCCCAAAGTATTCAGACTTTGTGGGTAAAAAGCCAGCATTTTGAACCCAGCTTTGAAGAAGACTAAAAAACTGCTGCAGGTTGGAACATATAGTAAAATGAAAGTACATATCAGACAGAAGTTTGCTACCACAAATGTAGTTTCTAAGCACTTTTTTCTGAGGATTTCAGTAATCTTATTGAAATACAATTATGCACATTTTCAGTCCTTATGGCCAGATCTACCCTACCTTGGAAGACATGCAGATGGTCCACCAACTGAAATGGGACATTACTAGTCACAGCAGCCACCTAGGCTTCCATTAGCAAGGTAGTCAATGAGTACCCCAAAATGTGAATCCAGTATTACAGAAGGAATGCAAACCCATTTAGAACAAATAGGTTATAAGTTAACTGTCCTGTATTAAGGATTTCCATAGCATCCTTGAAGTGATTTTAATGTTTGTGTATATTTATAGTTTTATGTCCCAGCAGTGAATGTTTTCTGTATATATGTTGTGCTCTGCCCTGAATCCCATGAGGGGTGAGAAGGGCAGAATATAAATGTTTCAAATAAATAAATGAGTGTTACCAGTTTATTGAATCTGTCCCCCAGGGATATTTGAGGGGGGGGGGGCGGCTTTGGCCCATGGGCCACAAAAATATCCCTGTAGGCTACATATAGCCCACAGACTGCACTTGGCCTGGGGTCACAATTTGTGAACCTCTATGTTGCTATGTATCTTTCTCTTGCCCTCTGATAAAATATTTTATAGACTTTCAATATACAGATCTTGGAAGAGTTATATTCAAATTTTAATAATAAAAATATGTATAATTATTACAAGTATATTAATTTCCTCTTGGACTCCTTTTTCCCAGTTGGTGCCCAAACTGGCAACCATACAAATTAATTGCAAATGTTTGAGTTTGTCTGAATAGGATTCTGGGAGACCTCTTCTGAAGAAACCCTGTCAAGAAAATCCTCAGATAGGATTGTCATCAGTTAGAGCTGCCTGAAAGACACATAACAGCTACAAAACAACAGCATAGCATGGTTAATAGGGGGGAAATGCAATATGCCTGACTGTACTTTGGAGAGGCACTCCATGACTAATATCTTTTTTCCCTGGCATTTCCACCTCACTAGGGAGCAATGCTGTGCCATGTTATCTGACATATGTTGGGTGTTGGTAATGCTAAATATTCTTCCAAGTTAGGCACTCAGGATACATATGAGGATAGCTGAAAACAATACAAGGACTGAATATAATGAACAGTTATTATTGAGTGTAGCATATAAAGAGAATATAGTCCATTTTAATGTCTTATAAAGCTTGTTCTCCAATGTATGGTTAGCATAGTACCAAGAATCTAATTATAAATGTTGATCCTTGTTAGTAATAAATAGAGAGGCTCAAATAGGATTTTGTTATCTTCTTAATTAAAGCCTCAAAGTTCAAACAAAGCGTTGTTTATTGTTTTAAGTATCCAAAAAAAGTGCTAAGGTGTCACCAAATCCATTTACAAAGCAATCCCCTTGTCTTTGCTACAGAGAGATGCTTGAAAACAATTGATGCATGGCAAGCACTCCCCACTTTGGTTGCATTTAGAGCCATTTATCAAGGATATTACCACTATCTCAATACACACTCTCCATACAGAAATGTTGGAATAGAATGGAACTTCCCTGTGCTTTAAGACTAATAGTGACAAGACTTTGAACATTAAACCGCCAGGACCACTACTCCTGTGGCTTCATGGGTGTAGCTTCCAGGAATTCTGTTCCTTCCAATCATGTTAAGTTTCCACATCCATACTTGGACTACACATATATCTATAGAATCCACATCCATGAATAACCTCATTTTCCCATCTGACAAGTCCAACCCATGTCATACTGTACTTTTGAAAAATATACTTCAGTTCCGTCTCCCAGGAGCCTGGTTTGCCCTACCTTTCAGCTGCTTAAGGCTGCTTTCTTTTGCATTTTGTTCCAGGACTGCTGCAGTTTGCAAGAGCCCCAAAGGTTAATAGTAGCAAGTCTGCAAGCCAGTCTGCAGGCCTCCTTTGCAGTTATTGGCCCAGAGAGTAACTTTTGAGCCCGCCCATTTTACCAGGCCAGACCTCCATTTTGGAGTCCTCCCTGCCTTCAGTTTGGAAAGAAAGTCCCGATGTGCTGGAAGCTATCAAGGAAACCCTAGAGAAAACCATCGCAAGTACTAAACTAAACTGAATAAATTGGGCTGTAGATAAAAGGTTAAGTAATTTAGGATAGTAAGGTCAATTAGGCTACAGATAAAAAGAACTATATATAAACTAAATATAAGTAAATTGGGCTGATAGATAGATAGATAGATAGATAGATAGATAGATAGATAGAAGATAGATAGATAGATAGGCTTAAGGAGCTATTGAGCTATAGAGGAGTTTATTGAGCTATAGAAAAGCAACTGAGTTCATAGAATTTTGAGATAGAATTGAGTTAGAGTTATAGATAAAATTTAAGATAGTTATTGAGCTCCATTTGCCTCATCTTTAAACTAACCCTGGGCTTGAATAGGGAAGGCCTACGCCTTCTATAGATAGTGGTTCAGGGTTAGGGTAAAAATCTCAGGATTTTCTACCATTTGAAGAAAGGCAACTCAGTGACTGGAAAAGAAAGAAAAGAATAGCTATATGGTTTCATTGATTGGTTGTCTGTAACTTCGTTAAGCTGAGCCAAGTCTACGAGGACTTTGTTAATAAATATTCTGTTTGTTCTTCAATACTCAAAGTGGACTCGGTTATACTTTGAAAGTTTAAGCCCTTTAAAGAAAGATTCCAGAGGTCTGCTCAAAGAAAAGGCAGCACATCATAGTTCCATCTTTAAGGCGTTTGGGTGTGACGGCACAACTTCCACTCACCATTCACTAGAGAGGGCATGCCGCAGTGCTATTGTAGTGATCAGTGTAGTTCATATTTCCTGTCACTATAGCTATAGTCAAGAATTACACATCTTGGTCAGGCAGGGAAATTGGGAAAGAAAATATCTGGTAGAAGGCAGTGATTATTATGCTATTTGTGACTAAATTAGGCTCAAAGATAAAATAAGGGATACTCATTTCTTATCTTTAAATATTATGTAGAAGAAGGGTTGCTACTGAGGTGTGAGGGATAAGGACTGCACCAGATGACATCTTCAGGGAGGGTGGCACCAAAATCATCTAGATATCTATATAAAAATGCAATGTTCGTTTGTGGGATTAACATAACTCAAAAACCACTGGACAAATTGCTGCCAATTTTGGCCACAAGACACCTACTGACCCAAGGAGTGATCATCACTCAAAAATTGGTTTTGTCATTTAAGAGTTGTAGTTGCTGTGATTTATAATTAACCTACAATCAAAGAGCATTCTAAACTCCTCCAATGATGGAATTGAACCCAACATGGGAGTTGTAGTTCACCTCCATCCAGAGAGTACTGCGCACTCAAATAATGATGGATCTAGACCAAACTTAGCATGAATACTCAATATGCCCAAATATGAACACAGATGGAGTTTGGGGGAACTAGACCTTGACATTTGGGAGTTGTAGTTACTGGGACTTATAGTTCACCTACATTCTGAACCCCACCAATGACAGAATTGAGGCAAATTTCCCACACAGAACCCCCATGACCAACAGAAAATACTTAAAGCCATCCAGTCCAACTCCCTTCACCAGGGCAAGAAAATGTAATCAAAGCCCGTAAAAAGCCAAAAAAACAAAACAAAAACAAAGCATGCACAAACACACACACACACATATATACATACACACACAAAACACATATACACAGACTGGGCCACAGCAACGCATGGCAGGGGATGGCTTGTGTGTGTGTGTGTGTGTGTGTGTGTGTGTGTGTGTGTGTGTGTGTGTATATATATATATATATATATATATATATATATATATATATATATGTTAATTTGTGGGATTAACATAACTCAAAACCCACTGGACAAATTGACACCAAATTTGGACACAATACATCTATCAGGCCAACAAGTGATCATCACTCATAAAAACATTGAAAAACACAACAGAAGAGACTTAAAAAGCCAAAGAAAACAAAAAAATACATTACAACGCATGCACAAGACCACATATATACACAAACAGACATATATTCACATATACACAAATATATATACACACACACATATGCATATATACATACACAAACACATATAGACAGACTGGGCCACAGCAACACATGGTAGGGGACGGCTCGTTCTCTATAAAATTTGGATGCAAAGTTTCAGCAGAAATGTATTATTATTTTATTTTTAAAACATTCCTGTAGTTAAATATGAGCATAAAAACATTTTTCACAGAGGTTGTACTGTATCAAAATATCCAAAGGACTAAAACTCAATACTAATTTATTTTTTAACTTTTTAAACTAATGTATAACCATGGTTTATATCATTATGGATATCATTATAAGGAGGGATAAGCCTGGTACTCAAATCAACTCCCCAAAATGCTTGATCTGCAAAGATTACAGGAGACACACAAAATTTTACACTAGCTTATAAATCTAAAATTTTACAGATTCAACTTTTTGCAGGTATTGAAAAGGCGTGTATGGATCAGCTGATTTCTCACTTTCTCTTTGAAAATGATTGTGAACTTTCAGTTAATCAACACATTGTAATTTTCTTCAGAAACTAGTTTGCACAATGTACCTTTATTTGCTAAACGAGAAAGAAGTGTGCTTTTAAGCTAACAGACACGAAACCTCTTTCATGATAATTATTAGAAAAGATCTGTCACCTCTATTCATTCTGACACCTGCACGTTGGCACCCACACAAAATCTCCTCATGCTGTCTTGACACAACTTCAAATTACAGCAATTTTCTTCAGTCTCAAATCTCTATGAAAACCAAATATAGAAAAAGGTACATTTGTCATTCCATTTCAGTTCATCTATGTGTAAGCTTCATTAGAAAAGAAAGTGAACATGTGCCTCCTCTGCTCTAATGACCGCATCAGACAGGGAAAATTAATAATAATACTATAATAATAATTTTATTTGTATACCCCACCAACCATCTCCCCTAGGAGATTCGGGGTGGCTTACAAGGGACAAGCCCAAAAATTACAGATAAAAACAAAGACAAATTAGAAACATCACATAAAATATAAAACAAACACAGTCATAACAACATCAAAAACAATATGGCCGAAATAAAGGAACATAGTTAAGATTCAGGCTCAGTTATTACAGAAATCCTGAAAGGAGCCCAAGGAAAGTGCCAAAATCTAGAAAACAGGTGCTGGGGAATATTATTATCGAAAGTGTCGAGGTAGCCAATAAGAGGGCCAGCATAAGGTGCAAAACTTAAAGTAGGGACAGAATAGTAATTGGTGGACTGCTTAATCAATGGCACAAGGGAACATCCAGGTATTTAAAGGAGGACAAAGTGGGAACCTGTCTGAACTCCCAAAGGAAGAGAGTTCCAAAGCTACGGGGCCACCACTGAGAAGGCCCTCTCCCTTGTCCCATTTGAGACAGCGGTGGGAGAGAGAGCAGCGCCTCTCCAGATGATCTCAGGGTAAGCACTGGTTCAAAGGGGAAGATACAATCACATACAACACAGTTTCAAATGGCATTATATGGCAGTGTAGATGCAACCTTGGCTCACCAAAAAAAATCTAAGGCCATGATTCTGTTGAAATGTGGTGAAGGAGAGAGCCCTGTGAGCACAGTAATGTGGGACTATCATTCCTTTCTGCAATGCACATGGCAATCTATGTTTGAAACATGTGACTTCTGTTGTGGGATTGCAAGAGATATTTCCTATGCAATTAAGAGGAAAAAAAATAAACAATGTTGGAACTTAAAACTGATTGCTCTAAGTAGCAAGGTGGTTCTTAGTAGTGTCAACACAGCAGGCTCCTCAAATGCCATGTGCTAGCACAACAAATTGTGCCTATCTGGGTTATTTCCATTTTTTAAGTTCTATCAATCTATAATGTTACATAGCACAATTTGATTCTTCACTATAATATCATACTTCATTGTCATCATGAATACACCGAAAACCAAAGGCCTAAGAACAGAAACAGAGACCTAACTTTCCTAAAAATAATTTCCATTCAATCTGAAAAATAGCCAAGAACGGTATCTAATAGGCTTGGCTTTTGGCTTTTGGCCCAGCTTTCTAATGCTTTGACTTTAACACACTTCAACGCGCTGCCGCCATCTTGTGGGCTAGTCTGCTCCTTCGGGGTCCTAGCCATCCCTTCCATCCCTTCCAACGTGCATGCCCTCCAGCAGGCCCAGACCAGGGATTAACCTGCCGCCTTCGCACGAGACTCCATCATCTCGTCTGATTGCTGAAGCCGGTGTGCCGCTGGGCTGCTCCTTCTGCCACCCAACGCCATCGGGCAGAGCTCTTGTTTGTGAAGGCGATCTCCCTGCGAGTCTTGGGAACAACTTTGTTCCCCTGCGTCCTGGCTGCCAACTGACGCTGCCTCCACGTTTCCATCTCTGGCGGAGGCCGGGAGCGACCAGGCTCTTTCTCCAGTGCGTCCTCGGCCCGGCCTGGCTCCAGCCGACGCTCGCTGCTCGCGGCCCCGGCGTCCAGGTGTCCCCGTGGTCCTTCACCCTTCGGGGTTCCTCGGCGTCTCGTGGCTGACCTGGTGGTGGAGTGTGGAGTGTGGGGAGCGAGTTTGGGGCCCAGAGCGTGCTTGCCTCCTGCTGTCTTTTCGCTGTTCCCCTGGCGTTCCAGCTCCAGCCCAACGGTTGCCGCCCCTTAGCCTAGCGCTCAGCCGAGCTCTTCCATCGAGCCGACCTTTGGTGTGCCAGCGTCCAGTGCTCCAGCTATCATCTCAGAGCAGTGGTTAACCTGCCGCCATCGCATGAGATTGCCATCACCTCATCTGCTAACCATCAACTCCGGAAAGATTGCGCTGACCATCTTTGGGCCCAATTATTGTGGCATCTCGTTGTTTCCAATTTTAGATAGAATTTTAGATAGACTGTGTTGTCCATTGCTTAAATCATCTGTGTTGACCTCCTTTAATTGTGTGAACCATCTTTCTGATTGTGTTGACTATCCTTGTTGTGTCGACCTCTTCTGACTTTGTTAATCCCGCTGACTGTGCTGGCCACCCTCATTGTGCTAATAACAACATCTATATTAGTGACTGAACGGATACTATAAGAACTAATAGTTGGACTGCTAACAAGTAAAGTATATAAGTGTCTTATGTGATTTTAGCACTTTACTTGACCTGCATTTTAATTTACTACCTCTATGGTAATTGGGCCAATAACTTATTAAGCCTCAGCACTTTAATTGATCCAACAAACCATCTAGCGTTTGAACTTTAAGCCCTCCATGACGCACTTTATTTAAGCACTTTAGAGCTGTTTGAGAAAGCCATTGCACCTTAGTTATTTATACCATCTTGTAGGATACAATTGCACTTTAAGAACCCTAGGAATACTCTTCCGATAGTGATTAACAGCTACCACCCATGTCATCACCCATCCCCTGGTATTTGTTAACTTTGTTGCTGATTGTTTATGGTGGTGAGAGGGAACGGAGTAGATCACCGAGATCTGAGTATTACAAAGCGGGATTGGGAAATGGACGGAAGGCAGGACTATGGCAATCTGAAGCCACAACATATCAAATAGTCAATAATGCATTGTTTGTTGATACTGTGGCTGCTCAAGGCATCATGGAGGAGGGAGGGGGTTCCGTTAACCGGGGAGCCCCCATAGAAGTCGTGGTGGGGAGGGGGAGATACGGGAAAGGGAGGCCTTTAATTCGACCTAGGGAACGGGGAACAACATTAGTAATTCCAAATCGGTCTCCTGATATGGTAAGTCGGTGTAACCAGGATGGCGGTCCCTCCGAATTGAAAGTGGTGCTGTTGAACGCCAGATCTGTCAACGGCAAAACAACTTTCATCCAGGATTTAATCCTGGATGAACGGGCAGATCTGGCGTGCATTACAGAGACCTGGCTGGACGAAGCGGGAGGTGTAAATTTAACCCAGCTTTGCCCACCAGGTTTCTCTGTACAGCACCAACCGAGATCCGGAGGGCGGGGAGGTGGGGTTGCAGTGGTCTATAGAGATTCCATTCTTCTGACCAGGGCCCCCATCCCGCAGTCAACAAAATTTGAATGCGTCCACCTGAGGGTGGGTGACCGGGACAGATTAGGGATTCTGTTAGTGTACCGTCCACCTCGCTGCACTACAGACTCCCTGACTGAGCTAGCGGGGGTGGTCTCGGACCTGGCGTTGGAGTCCCAACGGCTGCTTGTGCTGGGGGACTCCAATGTCCATGCCGAGGCCGCCCTATCGGGAGCGGCTCAGGACTTCATGTCTACCATGGCAACCATGGGGCTGTCCCAACAGGTATCTGGCCCCACCCACAGTGCTGGACATACATTGGACTTGGTTTTCTGTCAGGGATGGGAGGAAGGTGGCGGTGTTGAGGAGTTATCCATCTCTCCGTTGCCATGGACCGACCACCACCTGGTCAGCTTTAGACTCACTGCACCCCCTAACCTCCGCAGAGGTGGAGGACCCATTAAATTGGTCCGCCCCAGGAGGCTTATGGATCCGGATGGATTCCTGATGGCTCTTGGGGAATTTCCCGCCACCGCGGTTGGTGATCCTGTTGATGCTCTGGTCGCTCTCTGGAATGGGGAGATGACTAGGGCAATAGACACGATCGCTCCAGAACGTCCCCTCTCAAGTAGCCGAGCTAAACCAGCTCCTTGGTTCACCGAGGAGCTGGCAGCGTTGAAGCGAAAGAAGAGGGAACTAGAGAGCGTGTGGCGTTCGGATCCGAGCGAGCCAAATCGAACACGGTTTGTGTCCTTTTTAAGGGCATATGCCGCGGCAATAAAAGCCGCAAAGAAAACTTTCTTTGCGGCCACTATTGCGTCTGCAAAGAACCGTCCGGCCGAACTGTTCCGAGTTGTCAGAGGCCTATTAAAACCCGCCACTCAGGATGGGGGCCCTGATGACTCGGCAGCTCGCTGCGAAGCCTTTGCTCGGTTCTTCGCAGACAAAGTCGCTTTGATCCGCTCTGGACTGGATACCATATTAACGGCAGTATCTGAGGATGTAACACGAGCATCTGCTTGTCCGGTTTTGATGGATTCATTTCAATTGGTTCAATCCGAGGATGTGGACAAGGTGCTTGGAGGAATGAGAGCTACCACATGCATCCTAGACCCCTGCCCATCCTGGCTTCTGAAGGAGGCCAGAGGGGGATTGGCCGAGTGGGTGAAGGTGGTGGTTAATGCCTCCCTTCGGGAGGGCAAAATTCCAGCCAGCTTAAAGCAAGCTGTGATAAAACCGCTGTTGAAGAAACCATCACTGGACCCCACTCAATTCGTCAACTATCGGCCTGTTTCCAATCTCCCCTTTTTGGGCAAAGTCATGGAACGTGTGGGGGCCTCACAACTCCAGGCATTCTTGGTAGACACGGATTATCTGGATCCGGCACAGTCTGGCTTTAGGCCGGGGCATGGTACCGAGACAGCCTTGGTCGCCTTAGTGGATGATCTGCGTCGGGAGCTGGACAGGGGGAGTGTGTCCCTGTTGGTGCTGCTCGACCTCTCAGCGGCCTTCGATACCGTCGACCACGGTATCCTTCTGGGACGCCTCGCGGGGATGGGTCTTGGAGGTACTGTTCTGCAGTGGCTCTGCTCATTCCTCGAGGGTCGGTCCCAGAAGGTGTTACTGGGAGACTCCTGTTCAACCCCACAACCTTTGTTTTGTGGGGTTCCTCAGGGTTCAATACTGTCTCCCATGTTGTTTAACATCTACATGAAGCTGGGCGAGATCATCCGGAGTTTCGGAGTGCGATGTCATCTGTACGCAGATGATGTTCAACTCTGTCACTCCTTTCCACCTGCTACTAAGGAGGCTGTCGAGGTCCTGAACCGGTGCTTGGCCGCTGTGACGGTCTGGATGAGGGCGAACAAATTGAAATTGAATCCAGACAAGACAGAGGTACTCCTGGTCAGTCGTAAGGCCGAACAGGGCATAGGGTTACAGCCTGTGTTGGACGGGGTCGCACTCCCCCTGAAGACGCAGGTTCGCAGCTTGGGTGTGATCCTGGACTCATCGCTGAGCCTGGATCCCCAGGTTTCAGCGGTGACCAGGGGAGCATTCGCACAGTTACAACTTGTGCGCCAACTGCGACCGTACCTTGGGAAGTCTGACTTAGCCACGGTAGTCCACGCTCTGGTTACATCCCGCCTTGACTACTGCAACGCTCTCTACGTGGGGTTGCCTTTGAAGACAGTCCGGAAGCTCCAATTAGTCCAACGGGCGGCAGCCATGATACTAACAGGAGCGGGACGCAGGGAGCACACAACTCCTCTGCTGTACCAGCTCCACTGGCTGCCGATATGCTACCGGGCTCAATTCAAAGTGCTGGCGTTGGCCTTTAAAGCCCTAAACGGTTCTGGCCCAACTTATCTATCCGAAAGTATCTCAGCCTATCAGCCCACCAGGACCCTAAGATCTTCTGGAGAGTCCCTTCTCTCTATCCCTCCAGCTTCAGAAGTGCGGCTGGCGGGAACGAGAGACAGGGCCTTCTCTGTGGTGGCCCCTCGGCTTTGGAACACCCTCCCTATAGAGGTACGATCAGCCTCTTCGCTGATGGTCTTTCGGAAGAGATTGAAAACATGGTTGTTTAGACAAGCTTTCGGTTAACCCGTTGCAACCGAAGTGTGTTGACCAAAGGACAGGTAACCATGGACGACGAATTTTTGGATTGTGTTTTTAGTTCGAGATGCATGGAATTATTATTGGTGGCCCAATAATTTTGTATTGTATTTGTTGATTGTATGTTTTGAATTGATGATTGTTTTTAATTGTTGTAAACCGCAATGAGTCGCCGATTTAGGCTGAGATATTAGCGGTATACAAGTGTATAAATAAATAAATAAATAAATAAATAAATAAATAATAAAAGAAGTGTAGTTTTCATTTTTCCCAGGGAATGTATATATTTTTTTACTTTACCTGACCCACTCTCCTCTCTTGTTTTAGTCCACCGAGCTGCAGTCTTTTAAATTTTCCATACATCTTGGCATAGTTCTCATCATTAAAGCTATTCAAAAACAATGTCTTGGTATCACTTTTTAGAGGAACAGTCTTCAAGGAAGTACCTTCACAGACTGGAAACCAAACTGTTCAAATAACCACATGATAAAAGGAGTAAGGCATTGTTCTCAGGTCAAAATTATATCTGTATTGTCTCTCTATGATAATTCCAATTGTATGTGTGAAAGAGAGAGAGCAAGAGATTGCATATTTTAGAACCGTATCCATATTTGTACTTCTGGCCATTGCCTGGTATTGGCCCAAAAAATTCTAAACTATGTTTTACATTGAGGATCCAACTACTCAATGGGTTTTTCTTTCCCCCAAAGGACTGTTAACATTTACTGAAATATCTACTGATATCTCTAGAAATATTTATTATTTATTTATTTGAAACATTTATATTCCGCCCTTCTCACCCCACAGGGGACTCAGGGTGGAGCACAACATATATATGGCAAACATTCAATGTCGAAACATAAAACCATAAATATACACAAACATTAAAATAACTTATATCCACTTTATATCCAAAACCCTGAATATTTGCAAAAATCACTACGATCGCTTAACCTTAGAAAAAAATCTTATAGGTAACCCACAAAAGGTTCATTCCAACACATTATTAATGGCTATTCTGTGCTACCCATGAAAGAGATCCTTTAAAGAGGGGAAAGATCATTTGCAGAATGCTGGCCAGTTTAACAGATGAAGGGGTTGACTGAGTCTTAAATGGGTTTGGTTGTCACAGGCCAGCCTGAGTCTGTACAAGTACACAGTGAAACAGAAAACATAATTCAAGCAATTTATCAAAGTTTCTATTTTCTCGAGCCCATTAAATGCGAAGGCTTGAAACCACAAGGAAAGAGAATAACCTTGTCAAACACTCTTCTACAAGTGACAGCTAATTTAGAATTCCTGATTGGCAATTGCTCAATTAAATCATTTCAGAGCACCAAGTTTTCACCTTGGTTTTATGGAACTGCAGAAATGTATTGCTTGCGTAACACCCGTAAAGTAAGAACGGTGATAGGGGTGGGGTAGAGTGGCTGCACACATTCAGCGTAGCAGCAAAGAGAAATGCAATCACTACTCAGTAACTAAACAGAGTTTTGAGATGTTGCAACTGAGGAAAAGAACTGGCCATAAAACAACATCAGGGT
Organism: Anolis sagrei ordinatus; assembly: GCF_025583915.1. Taxonomy (NCBI): domain Eukaryota; kingdom Metazoa; phylum Chordata; class Lepidosauria; order Squamata; family Anolidae; genus Anolis; species Anolis sagrei. Next base: position 136,425,749 of record NW_026847549.1, read on the forward strand.
GAAGTACGGTGGAAAGGAATATATCTTGAGCAATTTTCAACAGTGTCATTACACTATTGTATGTAACACAGTTTTTGTTCCTGGGTTATAAATGTCATTTCCTAATTGCTTATATCTTAACAACATGGAAAATGTTTATTAAACATCAAAAACAAAGCACATCTCATCAAGTCTTAACCAATTCAACATTGTTTGTGGCAATGTTGAATATAACAACTACTTTCAAAGTAAGTACCACACAAGTAAACAGGAATAACACGTTCAACCCAGGAATATTGTTTTTTCAAATGTTGTTACATAGTGCCATCACAAATTATTTAGACACCTCGTAGTTGCAGGCTATGTTATTTTGTTTCACTTTTTTTCTTTTTATCCCACATTCCGTCTAGTGCTGGGCCCAGTAAAATAAAAACAATTGGACACTTGCAGAATAGTTTGCACAACCAGTTGCAGCTTCAGTATTGGCAAAAGGATTCTGTGTAATTATGACAATACATTTACATTGGGTTAAGTCTTAACCTTAAATAAATTATTCCAAGTGCAGATCCGATGCTCTAAATAAATTAACCTCTTTGAATAGCTCTGTGTTCTAACTCAAATACAGAGTGGATTCAGCACCCCATGGATATGGAAACCATCAGCTTCCACTATTTGCATGGCCAGGTACTAGAAGAACAAATGCACAAATGGGGGTACAGGAGAGAGATAAAAGCACTCTGCTGGTGCACTCCTTTCTTCCTAACATTGCACCAAATCTAGGCACTTCTGAGCATTCTTTATATATTAAGACTAACAAATACTATTGTCAACTTTTCGAGCCCCCAGTGGCACAATGAGTTAAGCCCTTGTGCCGGCAGGACTGCTGACCAAAAGGTCGGCAGTTCAAATCCAGGTAGCGGGGTGAACTTCTCTCTGTCAGCTGCGGCTTCCCATGTGGGGATGTAAGAGAAGTCTCTCACAGGATGGTAAAACATCTGGGCATTCCCTGAGCAAAGTTGTTGCTGGTGGCCAATTCTCTCACACCAGAAGTGACTTGCAGTTTCTCAAGTTGTGCCTGACATAAACAAAGATTACTAACTTCTACATTCCTCCAGCACCACTGAGAAAGTTCTGAGAGTGACTTGGACAGCAAGAAGATCCAACCAGTCCATACATCAGGAAATAAAGCCCGAGTGCTCATTGGAGGGAAGGATAGCAGAGGCAAAGATGAAGTACTTTGGCCACATCATGAGAAGAAAGGAAAGCTTAGAGAAGACAATTATGCTGGGGAAAATGGAAGAAAAAAGGAAGAGGAACTGACCAAGGGCAAGATGGATGGATGGGATCCTTGAAGTGAATGGATTGACCTTGAAGGAGCTGGGAGTGGTGACAGATGACAGGGAGCTCTGGCGTGGGCTGGTCCATGAGGTCACGATGAGTTGGAAGCGACTGAATGAATGAACAACAACTTCTGCATTATCCAAAGGCACCAGTCCTTGAAAATTATTTATTTATTTGATTCATTTCTACCTCACCTTTCTCTACCTCAGAGAAGACTCAAGGTGGCTTACAAATTGGGCAAAATTCAGTGCTACACAGGTAAACAATAAACACATCTCATCAAAAGATAAACAATCTAAATATGTAAGCAATTAAAACACATATCAATCAAACAGAATAAAACCGTATAAAATGCCAAGTCATAATCTCATTCATGACTCCTATAGGTTCCAGATAATGTGTCTATCGATTCCAGTTTCCCTGAAAAAATACCTAGAATACTTTCCATAATTTGTGCAAATTATGGCCCATTCATTAAAGATGTAAATCCAAAAAAAAAAAAATACAGATGGTGCACCACATTCATGAATTCTGTATTCATGGATTCAATCATTGAAGGCTTGCAAATATCTTCCCTGCATTTTTTTTCCAAAACTAGATGCTGGTTCTGCCATTTTACATAAGGTACATTCTTTTACTGCACCATTACAAATAATGGGTTTTGAGCACATTTTGGTATGCATGGGGGGTGGAGAGTGGAACCAATCCCACTGTACACAGCAAACACAGAACCGGCTGACTGTTTAAAAGATTGGGGGGGGGGGGATTATCTATTGCTACTAATCTTTAGATTTATATGCAACAAAGTGGTAGCTAGCTATGGTCATTTGAGCAATTGAGATTTGTACATTTTTACTTAATGCACACACAAAACATTCTTATTCTTCTGATTTTGAAAGCACTCTTTGTGGGGAGAGAAAATTTGTTTTGCTGTTCCTTGTCACAAGGAGAGAGCTAAGGATTTAAACAATATGATTAATGTTAAGTAGAACTTGATTTGTTCATGAAAATCCTTTTCTTTGGGGTATATATATCAGAGAATAATTGCAAATCTATTGCTTAATGTATTTAATTTTAATATATTGCCTTTAGTTGGCTTTCAGTTTTGCAACAAATCAGAGTACAAGCTGATGAATTCTAAGAAATGTAAAACCTTTTAGGTTTTGGTTGTGTATAAAATCAGGGGTTTTTTTCACATTGCACAGTTACAGCACTATGGCCCCTTCTACCCTGCTATATAATGCAGATTATCAAAGCAGATAATCCACATTGCCTGCTTTGAATTGAATGATATGAGTCTATACTACCATATAATCCAGTTCAAAACAGATAATCTGGATTTCATATGGCTGTGTAGAAGGGGCCTATGATTCTATTTTCAATGCTACTATAATATCCTGTGAAATCTTGGGATTTAAAGTCTAATAAGAGATGTTCTGAGCCAGAACGCTGTAATGACTCACCAAAATACAAACCCCAGGATTTTGCGGGATGTTGCCGTGGCAGTTAACGTGGAATCATAGTGCAATAACTGTGGGGTGTGAAAGGTCCCCTGATGAAAGATTAGAATTAGGAACAGGAGAAACTATGAATATTATAATATGACCAAAGTTATCATGTATTCTGAAATTAGTCTCCCCCATTTTGTTAAGCAGATACCAAAAGCTCTCATTTTCAGAAAATGATGCTCGGAGAAAAAGGGGGAATCCAAGACTCACTGAATACTAATGTTGCTACATAAAACTTTGTCTCATTTTCTGAGGTATCACTCCAAGCAAATTCCACTTCTTCTGATCTCTCATTTCTGTCATCTTCATTGACTTCTGTACACTGAAGGTTTGCATAGATTAAAACAACCTCCTCTCCCTTTTACATACCAGTTTATGTCTTTATTTGATGTATTCCCAAACAGAGTTTAACTTCTTTTATGTGCTGCAAAAAAGGAAAGAGTCTAAAACATGAAAGAATTAAAAGGGCAAAAGTTCTGTTGCTCAAAGGTCTCACTCCCAAATTGCAATAAGGATAAGCTTGACAAAACCTAACAATTATTCAGGGATACATGAAGACATTCCATGTGTTTCAATAGGTGGCAAGGCAACCTATTCTGCACTCATTTCCCTCCAAAATTAAGTCCTAAACATTTTTGAAAATTGGTTGAAGATTTGGATTCTTTTCTGGTTTTCAAAGTGAGGGGAAGAAGCTACAGATCTGGCAGGATAATATTGAGCTACCTGTCCCATTTGCTGCCTCAGAAGTTACTGAATATTATGTTACAGAATAGCTGCCTTACTTATTTATTTCGGACATTTATATCCCGTCCTATCTCAACCTCCGCAGAGGGAGTCAGGGCGGCTAACAAACCGGCACCCCATGGTGCCCACATCCAAAAACATAAATATACGATTTAAATAACAATATAGCAATAAAACTATAAACAGTATAAAACAGCATAAAACAGTATAAAAACAATCAAACAGTTTGGCATAATAAAGCATACCGGGCACAAGTTAACTAGCAAAAAAAAGTGGGATGATGGTCACATTGGATCTTCTGGACTCTTGGACCAGTTCTTAAACATGCTTTTGGAATGAGGTTCATGTAGTCCAAGTAGACTGGAATGTATTTAGTCCTAATCTTTTTTTATACTGGTTTTAAACCACTTCATTGGATGTGTTGCAATAGCAGATTCCCAGATTAGTTTAGTGTTTACACCTTATTTTATTTTTCTTGTTATTTAATATTTAATAATTATTTTACCTAAGTGATATTTGTCTTTACTGTTCTAATGTAGCAAAAATCCTATGTAAAATCATACTACGTATTTTTTGACATTACTGTTGAAATCTGAAATATATACAGAAAGTCTTTACTTTGCTGTCCACAGTTTCTTTTCTTGGTTTGAGGCACACAAGGGTTGCACCATGGTTAGCAAAAAGCATGCTGTGAATATCTTCCTGATTTATATCCACTTAGGCAATAGATTTATTTCACTTTTAATTCTCTCCCCTCTATTTCTCATATGACCTCATTGTAAAGCCCTGGCAAAGTGTCCTGCATATCCAGGCAAAATGTCCTGCATCTCCAGGCTTCTGGGGAGGAAAGAGGAAGCAGCAGGGTGAATCTGTCACTTCACACACCCTGTCTGATGAGATGGTTACTCTCTCCCCAGGAATGTAGCCGGGGGGGGGGGGGGCTTGAGGGGCTTCAGACCCCCCCCGAAAGTCTCATGGTGTTCGCGAAAAGGCCTTACTGGTGCATTATTTAAACTGTTATGTTTATTCATATCATGATCTGATCACCATACTCAATATATCCCATATGCATGGGGGTATTGGGGTAATGATACAAAAGGTTTGCTAGGCTAGACCATCTTTCACTCAGACTCAGCCCCCCCCCCCCAAACCCCCCCCATGAAATTTTTTTTTTTTTTTTTTTTTTTTTTTTTTTCAGACCCAGAACCAAACCCCCCCCCCCGAAACCCCACCCCCCCCGAAAAAGAATTTACCCCCCCCCCCGAAACGAAATCCTGGCTATGGGCCTGTCTCTCCCCAACAACTATTGGCTAGATATCATTTCTTTACCTTTGCACATTCCTGTCACTCCTGCAATTCTTGCCTACAATCATCTTATCTCCTGTTTCCTCATTCTCCCTCTTTTGTGCCTTCTTTCTTCATAATATCTGCATAACTCCTAGCTTGCTATCTTCCTCATCCAATTCTCTTTTTCCCCAGCACATTATGCACTGCCTGTTTGAACACCTTTCTTGCTTTTCTTTTGCCTTTCTGTTGTCCTACTTCTCCAACCAGTCCTTCCAGCTGCATTTATAATCTTCCTCCCTCCCCATCCTGTTCCTCATGTTTTTCATCCTTTTAGCTCAATTTCTCCAAGCCACACTCAGGTTTTCCTCTCCTTCCCTTCCTCCCTCCCTCTACTGTAACTTCAACACTGTCTGTAGGTCTCTGCTGTTGTCTCAGAAATCTCAGGACCTGAGATGAAGAGTCATGCTGGATCAGACCAAATACCTATGTAATCCACCATTCTATTCACTCAGTATCCAACTAATCACCCAACCAATGGGAATCCTGCCAGGAGAATATGAATGCAATTCCACTATCCATTTCTAATTCCCCAGCAACTGACACAAAGAGATAGACTTCCCTTGATACATGAGGTAATATATGGCTGTCTTGACTAACTGCCCCTGAAGACCCTAATCTTCTTGAATGCATCTAAATTCATTTTCGAGCTATCCAAACTGCTAGTCATCATTACATCATGTGGTATGAATCCCATTTTCAAATCACTTTTTAAAAAATCTCATAACACTATTGTATAGTGAGTAACTGCAGTGAATTCCAAGTCCTAGAATTATGAAAGCTGAGATGGAAGAATGTGACCTTTCAGATGAACTAGTTGTAAGCTTCATAGCATTTTATAGTTCATAACAAGCACTTTAAATTGTGCCCACAAATGGGTTGGTAGTGAGTGCAACTGCTGTAAAAAAATGGAGTCACATGTTTCCTGGCCAATAGGATTTCCAAGATCCCTGGTTTTCAAAGGTAGCACCAAGATTCTATATCTTCACATAGCTCTGAACATGCAACTTTCACTGGTTGTCAGTAGTCAAAGCCAAGTTGAGATCATTACTATTGCTGTCAATGACCAGAGAGAGAGAAGGAATGGGGATCCCATGGAGAAGCAACTGGTAATCAGTTGAAGGAGATGGAGGCCTCAACTACACTGCCATATAATCCAGATTATCAAAGCATATAATCCACAGTATCTGCTTTGAATTGGATTATAGGAGTCTACACTGCCATATAAGCCAGTTCAAATCAGATAATCTGGATTTTATATGACAGTGTAAATGTGGCCAGAGTGAAGAAGTAAACTCAAATAGCATGAACTCATCATTTCCTTCCTCGGGGAACCCAGAGCAGCCAGCTATTCTTGGTCTGAAATGACATTGCTTTCCAATCCATTGGCAAGAGACACCAGCAGAGACCCATTAAAAGGGCTTGAACACTATTTGGTGGTGGGGATTTTTGAAGGAAACACAAGAGCAGGACAACAGCCATCTCCAACCAAAAGTAGATTGTGTATACATAATTTGCACTTCAAGACATGTTAAGTCACTAACAGGATACCAAACAAGATGTGTTACCATAATAACTAAGGCATATATCATCAAGAGCCTACCTTTTTTTACTTTTCTTTCACATATTAGAATTCATATTTTCCATAAAATTTTCACTCACTTAGTTATCATGTTCAGGTTACCTACTAATTTATACCTATCTACACTTACTTATCCTTTTTCCTTGCCACCCTTTCCCCCTCATGCTATGACCTCAAAAAATAGGCCATGAACTCTGACAGACAGGGGCCCTTGCTTTTGTGCTTACATTATGTAATAAAGTCAATGTGCATTTTTAATGCAACAACAGTAACCTTAACAAATGGTTAGCAAGATAATCATCTATTCAAACATCATTTCCCAGGAGAGTAGAAGCATTAATCTTCCTTGCAACAAGAACACAAAGAGTCTTGTGACAAAGGAAAGAGCTATAAATATATTATGGGATAACCTTTGTAACTATTCACTTCATTCAATGTATGAAGTCATTTCATGTGTGCATGCGTATGTGTACACAAATACATCTGTAGCTGAGCAAAACAATTCAAGCATTGGAAGGAGTGGAAAGGTCCACAAAGCTTATGCCACAATAAATGTGTTACGCTTTAAGGTGTTACATGACTGTATGTTGCTTTACCTCTAACACTGATGGTTTTCAGTTGCTGCAATCTGAAAATTGAACAGGACCAGGTGCAAAGCGTATGCAACCTGTACACACTGTGCAACTGTAATGAATGTTAAACATCACACTGAGCGATCTTTATACCACACAATTTAAAGTAAACTGTAGCTACTAAATTTGCTATCTAAAGTCCATTAAATTCAAAAAATGTCATTGATTTTAATAGGTATAGTGGGAGAAATGCAGACAAAAGCAATTCAAACTTTATTAATGTTTTCTTCAAACTACATGACTTCACATGTAATATATCAATATGTATATTTGAGGCTCTCATGTTTTTCCCCCTAGCATTGGATTATTGAACACATGGGAAACAGCTGAAAAATGTGGAGTGTCTATTTAGTAATATGATTTCAGCAGATTCCATAGGACAAAGCCACGGCAGTTAAAATGGTATCAAACTGCTATAATTCTGCAGTGAGAATGGTCTCTCAGTTGTCTGCCAGGATCACAAAATAAGTTTCTGGACCAAACATGAAATTGGACTATTTATCTAGTAGGTTGGCCAAAAATAGATGTGTTCCTGAGGAATAGCCATGCAACCTGGAAAATAATGGGAAAGAGTAGTGCCTTCTACCTTCCTTCAAATAGCACCCCTGTGTACATTGCAGTCAATGTGATTTTTAAATTTGTGAACCCCTTTACTGCAAAGACAATTTAAGCAACCATTGTGAAAACAATTGGAAATCAGTATTGCACTGCAGAGAATTGTATCTTATGGAAAATACATGAACTGCATAGGGGAATTCCAATATTTATAGGTGAGGGCTTCTCCATTTTCTTCCCCTGAGGCAGACATGAGTAAAAATATAGTGGAAATGGACTGTGTTCTGTAAGTGGCAGCAGGATATGAAAAGGAAAGAAATGGCTCTATGCCCAATGTTATCAGTAAACGTGTGCTGTGTGATCTCTATCCAAAATACCTAAGGGGTTGTTGAGAAAGCAAAGAGCAAGAGTGAAATGCCAACCAAACAAACTGTTTTTTCAGCCAAACCTCACTGGCTATTGCTAAAGGATACAGTCACTTTAACAGCTGTTCTCATGGAAGAGCAGCTCTGATCTTCTCCTGCCAAAAGTGTATGAAATCATTGCTCTTAGGTTAAGAAACTCTTTCTACAAAACTAACTTAACCAACAGTTAAACCTCAACAGTGTTCAGATGGATAGATAGATAAATAGTTAGATAGATGAATGAATCAGGATAAGGATTGTATATAGTTGTCTAATCTTATACTTTTATTAAAATGTTTAAGCCATTTTGTTCTATCACCACAAACAATTCTACTATATCACCCCTCTTCAATGTCTTGTAAAATCTACACCTTATTTGAATATGTGGTGGACCTTTGGTCTCCACTGGGATTTGGGCTCAGAACTCTCTGTGGATACCAATATCCAGAGATGTTCACGTCCCATTATATGCAACAGACTAGTAAAATAACATCTCTTATATGGAAAAATCAAGGGATTTAAGTTTTTTAAAATTTATTTTGGAGCACAGAGAGAAAATGTTACATCTATGAATGGTGGGATCCTTGGATGCAAATTCTGTGGATATGGCAGGCTGACTGTATTAAGAGTAATATATTCCAATATCTATTTAGCTACTAAAATGTAGACTCATCATAAGAAGAGGTGGATATGGCTCGATTTCGAATTGGGCATAATAAATTGAGATATTATTACTCTTCATCTCATGGGCAAATTTTTATTCTGGACCTGATTCCTAATGTAATTCTGCCCATGTTATACCCTCAGTGATATCACTGGGAATTTACTATGGCCTCAATGATTTACCCAAGTTCCTAATCTATGTTTGTAAATCCCTATAGAAATGTCCAAGAAGTCTCCTTCCCAGAAACTTGTTAGAATGCTGCATTGGTTATTTCCCATGCACTGGGATCATAGGATTTTTTTTTTCAAAGTCCTGCATATCTCTGAAAGACATTGCAGGAAAGATTGTGAATAAATGCATGTTCCAATGAGCCCTCCTTTCTACTGCTTTTGGGCTACACAAAATACAAAACAATTTAGACAATTGTTATGTTTGCCTTCAACTGAACATGAGAATTTGAATTATTTATTTGTTTGGAACATTTATATCCCGTCCTTCTCAAGCCCCAAAGAGGGACTCAGGATGGCTACCAACGAGCAGTATTCAGTGCCAACACAAAATAAAACATAGCTTAAAATACAGTTAATACAAATTAAGACAGTAATAAACATTAAAACAGTTCATCAGTTCAATTTGCATTCCTAAAACAGTCCATTGCCATCAATTGATAACATTGTCTTTCCAAGCAAGTCAGTCTATTCTGCAAATGCTTGATTCCACATCCAGGATTTGAGTTTCTTCCGGAAGGTCAGGAGGAAGGGGGCAGATCTGATCTGAATTATGAACTTCGTACATCAAGCCAGGAAATCCACACCTAGGAGAGGACTGTGGGGATATTGTCCTCAATAACAATTCTGCCCCACCCCACAGATTTTTTTTAAATCCTCAAATTTAAAATGATGTAGAGAAATGATGTTTTGCCTGTACTTTTCTTTGGATGCCTAAACTGCTTTGAAATTTATTTATTTATTTCTTAGGTTGTTGTACGGTTTTTGGGGCTATATTTCAGGTTGAGACCTTACAACCTCTTGTTATAGATGCTGGAGAAACGTCAGGAGAGAATGCTTCTAGAACATGGCCATATAGCCCAAAAACCCTACAAAAACCCAGTGATTCTGGCAATGAAAGCCTTCAACAATATTTATTTATTATTTATTTACCCAATTCATACCCCACCTTTCTCAACCTCGAAGGGGACACAAATTAGCTTACATATAGGCAATTATTCAATGCCTTAGTGTTTCTCAATCTGGGGGTCGGGACCCCTTGGGGGGTCATGAGGAGGTGGCAGAGGGGTCACCAAAGACCATCAGAAAGCAGTATTCTCTGTTAGTCATGGGGGGCCTCTGTGTGGGAAATTAGGTGCAATTCTATCATTGGTGGGGTTCAGAATGCTCTTTAATTATAGGTGAACTTTAACTCCCAGTAACTACAACTCCCAAATGTCAAGGTCTATTTTCCCCAAACTCCACCAGTATTCACACTTGGGCATATTGAGTATCCGTCCCAAGTTTGGTCCAGATCCATCACTGTTTGAGTCTACAGTGCTCTTTGGATGTAGGTGAACTACAACTCCCAAAACTCAAGGTCAGTACCCATCAAATCCTTCCCATATTTTCTGTTGGTCATGGGAGTATTGTGTGCCAAGTTTGGTTCTATGTCATCATTGGTGGAGATTCAGAATGCTCTTTGATTGTAGGTGAACTATAACTCCCAGCAACTACAACTCCCAAATGTCCAGGTCTATTTTCCCCAAAATCCACCAGTGTTCACATTTGGAACATATTGAGTATCCGTGCCAAGTTTGGTCCAGATCCATCATTTTTTGAGTCCACAGTGCTCTCTGGATGTAGGTGAACTACAACTCCCAAACTCTAGATCAATGTCCACCAAACCCTTCCAGTATTTTCTGTTGGTCATGGGAGTTCTGTGTGCCAAATTTGGTTCAATTGGTGGAGATTCAGAATGCTCTTTGATTGTAAGTGAACTATAAATCCCAGTAGCTACAACTCCCAAATGACAAAATCACCCCCCCCCCCAACCCCACCAGTATTCAGATTTGAGCTTATCGGATATCTGTGCCCAATTTGGTCTAGTGAATGAAAATATATCCTGCTTATCATATATTTACATTACGATTCATAACAGTAGCAAAACTACTGTTATGAAAACAATGGTATGTTTGGGGGTCACCACAACATGAGGAACTGTATTAAGGGGTCGCAGCATTAGGAAGGTTGAGAAACACTGCCTTAGAAAAACACACAATAAACATTAAAATTAAAATTAATGCATAATAAACATTTAAAACATTACATTCAATATTAAAACCACGTTTCATAGTCATTGCACATATGTTCAACTGAAATTTTGGGTAACTTTCATGGAGGAGAATTTAAAGGGGGCAATGTCCTTAACAGTACTTCTAAAGCTACACTTCTGGTTAACAATTTTATAAAACTGACTGAATAGTGAATTCACAGATTTATGTCTTGTGGATCAGCCTGTCCATTACATTTCCCTTTTAGAATATAATCACCATACATGAACATCCTGATTCCAAAGTGGTGCCAGATTCCAGAGAGACACAATAACAGGTGAGAGGCACAGGCTTACTATCACATGTTTGCTCTCTTTCCATGCCTAAATGATCTATTTCCATGTGCCCCCTTCAAAAATATTGTAGGATTACAAAATAAAGAACTTGATCCATTCATGCTGTAGAGCACATACGTATTTAATTATGTTTCCCTATTTACCTTCAGATTAGAAGACAGAAAAATCACATAACCAACGGTAAATAATTGCATATCAACAGGATTATAAGAGAACAATCTGTTATATGAGTGAAATTCCCTGTAGGTGGATAGTTAAAAACAGCACGAGTTATAAATCACTTGACAATAGTGTCTCTTTAAATCAGGGTTCAAATGTTTGAGTCCACTTAAACTCTGCAGGTAATGCAATGAGTATAGCAATTTTCTAAAAAGAAGTGATATCAGTGGGTAAATTGTTTCCTACATAGCTATTTAGTGACTGTTAAAATGACAAAAGTGTTCTTTTCCTCCCCAAGGCCATTGTGAATTTAGTACTTTTTTTGCAATCTGGATGTCTTCAATAATAAGTAAAGAGCAGCATGTTTTGTAAAGATTATCTTTGAAAGTGGTGGAAAGAATCCAAGTTGATATATGTGGTGAAATGTTCTGATTTTTTAAAAATCCTCCTGAAAGTAAGCCCCACTTCCCACTTCCTGAGAATTTTGGTTTCTAGAGAGAGCCTAGAGCAGATGTGTGACTGGAATTTCTTTGCAGTTTCTCATCCCGCGCAATAGTTTCACTGGCCAATCGGCAATGTAGGTTGGTCAGGGCATCTAGCAGAGATTGAAGGAAAACCTGAAGAAGACATTGGCCTCTGGGCATAAAAATGAGCCCCGAGAGCTGTGTTAGTCACTCTTTAAAAGCATGAAGTTTTCTTGGCAAAATTTATACAAGGCCATACTTCTTACAAAGGTTCCGGTGCACCATTGCTGCTAGCCTGTTGTGAAGCACAAACACAAGACAGAAAAGACCATGGAAAATGAAGAAGAAAAATACTCTGGGATCTTAGAATCCAAACAGATAGACACCTGCCACATAACACACCAGATATAACAGTTGTGGAAAAGAAACATGTTTTTATTGTAGACATTAGGCGACAGTAGACTCAAAAAGCACTGGAAAAGCCCTAATTTGGACAGAACATCAATCCACATGCTGCAGAAGGCATCTCAGAACTGTACACATTCTGCGATAATACCTCTAATATCTTAGGACCTTGGGAAGACCTGATATTCAGAGATGGATCCCAGACACTTGGACTTAATATGCATGTGTTCTGTGTTGTTATCTACAAATAATAATAATAATAATAATAATAATAATAATAATAATAATAATAATAATGATAATAATAAATTGGAGGAAACGCTGCTCTTCCTCTCTCTGCACTGTCATCTGAATACAAATTATCTCCCCCCTCTCCCCCAAACACACACACATTTGACTTTGGAAAAAGTGGGTGGGGGAGCATGCTTGGGGATCTGATCAGGTGTATTGTACCTGCATGGAGGTTCAGAACTGCATGAAGGATTAGACACAAGTCTGCCCTTCACACTTGGTTTTCCTCTCCTCCACATTCAAACCCCAGTGGCACAGTGCTGGCAGGATCGCTGACCTGTCAATTCAAATCTGGGGAGAGCTGTCTGAGCTCCCTCTGTCAGCTCCATCTCCCCATGTGGGGACATAAGAGAAGCCTCCCACAAGAATGGTAAAAACATCAAACATCCAGGTGTCCCCTGGGCAATGTCCTTGCAGACAGCCAATTCTCTCACACCAGAAGTGACTCTCACGTCACTCCTCACATAAAAAAAATAAATGACAAAAGTTCAATATGTGGTTTAGAACCATGTTGTGTAAATGAGACCTACGGTGTACTAGAATAAAAAAATTGCTAAACAGTATGGATGACCTCCTTGTGCTCCTGCCTGACATTAGAAGCAGAAAACCTCTGCTGTGAAGCTTCGCCTAATTTTTCTCCTTTTCACAAACACTACAACAGGTAGAGGTCACAAATAGAGCACAGGAACCTCCTTATCAGCTGGGCACAATGGATCACAATGTCGACCAGCAGTCAGTCTTTCAGGGGATCCAAAAATCTATCACCACAACCTAGCTCTCATCCCATTTAGGAGAAAACAGGAGATCCCAAGGGCTATTTAACCCAGATGGCCTTCAGAGACCCTTGTCACAGACCGAGACCCATTTCCTCACCCTGAAAGCCCCCACCTGAGGGGGGGGAGGGAGACACCAGCAAACAACGAATTCAGGTTTTCTCCAATAAAGCTTTCTTAAAATTCACACCATACACAACCCACCAATCATGGCTATAAAATATGACAACAATATATATCGATCAAACCAATGAGAAAACAGATTATAACTTTGAGCCAATCAGAACAAAGTCTGTTGTTTTTGAAAGACCATAAAATAATGATAGCCATGAAGGCAAGGGGATATCAGATGTGGGATTCTCTCTCTCCTGTGCCATTCTTCCTTGATAAATGAAGCAATAAAATCAGTCTCTGCTCCTGCCCTCATCTCTGTGCGTCTTGATTGGGAAACCTTGGAGCCAACATGCCAGGAGTGGGTCCAATTTCAGGACAACAATAGAAGCTTGAAATAGTTGCATTTTGAAGTACAACTCCATAATCTCCCAGCCAGCATATCCTAATGGCCAACCTCCAGAGTACCTTCTTTCAAATTTCTAGTTTTAAGAAAAGAAAAATATTTTGCCTATTTATTACTCAATAAAGATGAAAGGGAAATTGATCCTAAAATGTTGATTATGTGTCAGCATCAACTGAAAGATGGAAGTTGAAACCACAGCTGTCTACCCAGCAGTAACACAAACCACAGCAGTTTAGTTGATTTAATACCTGAATACATTTTAATGGTATACGATGTTAATTTACCTTTTACTCACATCATGTTGCAAAATTTGGAGAGGACACAGAGTAAAATCCAAATAATTGCTAACAAATGATGAAACTGGACAGTAGAGAACTATTCAGCTGTGCTGTAAGAAAATGGATCACTTTAAAAAACACTCTTGATGTTTCAAAAGGCACCAACATTTGCTTTACATCATCTTAGCCTATACTGGAAACAGACAAGTGCAGCCAAAAGCTTTGGCATTGTCTCAGCTCTTTCCAAAGCTGGTTGATGTCAAATAGTCATTTGGCCAACACATGATCTCTGTCTTCAATTCTCTATGGGGAAAGAGCCAAGCAGTGTCTCCATGTTATTTCCAAGCCATGATTAATACCTGTCTTAGCAGGACTAAAAGATCTTTTAAAAGCCACAATTGTCTATTCTGCACCAGAAACAGGGAAAAATATAAATAGGAAAATGCATGCAGTGGCAAGACACACATACACACACACACACCAAAATCCAACAGAGGTAAATGGCAGGTCTCTTGACTGTAATGGATACAAAGGGATTCTAATGAGTAGTAATGGCTTGGATGAGAGAAGAATCTATTCAAACCATTTGCTATTTAATCTCTCTTCTAATAGTAAATAAATAGTCACTTGCATTTGCTTCTAAATCCTCTCCATTACTTCACAATCGTCTTCCAACTATGTATCCCAGTTACTCCATTCCTTATGTTATCCTCAATTATCTTTAGTATCGGAGTTTTTGACCACTTTAATCCATAAAAAAACTGAGAAATACTCAGAGGGGGGAAGTGGGGAGGAGAATATTGCCGCCTAAAAAAAGCAGGATGATATAGTAGACTAGGGAGAACAGCCAATTCTTGATGTCTTGGGCACATTCCCATTCCAGAGCTATTAAGGGTGAAAAATATTTCTCTCATAGCCATGGCAACCATCCAGCTGGCCATCCCTCTGCCCTCAGTATTTTCACCATACCATTTAATCAGTGGCTATGTAGGCAAAGTGGCTGGTTTTCTCTTCACTGGCATATCCCACATTTCTATCATGTTCACTTTGGATCTCTGGAAGAAGTATAGAAAGAGTGCTTTTCTCTACTGTATTTATGAGCACAGGAGGTAAGAGAGAGATTTCCAGTTTATTATGGATTGTCCTATCTGACACAGTGCTCAGCTTCTTATCAACTCAACAGAGAAAAGCAAAGTGAAACAAACTAAAATTTCCCAGCAAGCTCGGCTTTAACTGTAAAGAATGCCATCTGCTATTACTCTCCTGTTCATATTTAAGTTATTCAGTATGATATGTTTTCTGAGCTATGGGGTTTGTAAAGCCGATCGAAAAGATACATGATATGATGTGGCACATTAGCCATGAGCATGGAGTTGCAGAGCCTTGGCTGGAACATCTCAGTTCAAATAAACAGATGCCCAGAAAGAAGCATTAAGATTGGGCACAGCTGTAATTACGGTGTGGACTGACAAAGCCATCCTTGTCGCTAGCTTAGTGACACCATTAGACAGCAGGACAAGATTATGAGTGAAGAGCTTTTCAAACTGCTTGCTTCATTTCTGTTTTCATCCAAGAATAAAATGCAGAAAGCTTTAGATGTAGGACAGATCTGAGAAGTGATTTTTTTTAAAAACATCCTCATGTCCATTGATTTCAGCCAGACAAATTTTAGTGCACGACACACATTGTGTATATAAACTATGGAAACTATGGTTACTTTAATTTTCATGGTATAAATAAAGATCTGGTCCAATAGTATAGAAGGCCAATAGCTAGAATGTGTGTGATTCAATCACATAATTTGGCTCTTTGGTGAAATGGGAAAACAGTGGAGAAGCTAACAACTCAAAGCTTCTTCCCAATCAACTGATCAGAAGACTATCAGGATCTGTTTAGAATTATCCATGCACAGTTTTACAGCATAGTTGTCCTATTGGAGAGAAATCAGTACCATAACCCTGAATATTTCATCATCATAGTACTGTGATAAACTTTAGAGTGGATAGTAAGTGTGCTGTAGTGATTTGGGTGTACTAGGAAACTACGGGAACTAGTGTTCAAATCTCTAGTGAGCCATTCATTCTCCTCTGAAAAGTTCTGTCAAGAAAATGCTGTGATAGGGTCACCTTAGGGCAGGGGTGTCACATTCATTTTCACTGAGAGTCACTTCAGCTTTCAGGGAGCCATTTGTACATGTAAGACTCTATAAATGTTTTCATGTTGCCCTAGCATAAAATGCCTTGTGGACCCCATAAAATGATGTGGCAAGCTGGATTCAGCCCACAGGCCTTGCATGTGTGTGTTAGGGTTTCCATATGCCAGAAATGAGGGTACACAAACAACTAAGGTTTGAAGCCCAAGTGCTCACCATCACAGGGGATATAGCCAGAACCCAAGGTGTATCCCAAAATATACAGTTCTCTCAGTCTCTTCTCTCAGTCTCCTATCACAGTTTGCTTGATGTAGCTTTATTGGCATCTAACTCAAATTTGCCTTATCGAGCTCGGGATTCTGCTTTGCTTTGCTTTATTACAAGGGTGAATATCTTCCAGAGATGGAGTAAGCAATTACACACACACACACACACACAACAGACGTTGGATGGCCCACCTTCCTCCAAATCCCACCATCTTCTTAAACTTTGTTTACTAAAAATCAAAAGATCTCCACACTCTCTAGGTGAAAAATTTCACTACATTTTTATTTGGGGACCAAGGGACTGACATGTTTTATAGTAGACTGCGAAGCCGTGTCTCCCACCGCTTGTTACTAAAAATTTAAAACCGTTCACTTGCTGCCACCAAAATATGTGAGGAAGTCTCCAAAATGAAATAATGGTGTAAAATCCCAAATAAATAGGATCACCACACAGATGTAATAAAGATTTGAGACTTCTAGCTTAAATTGCCACCATAATATAAGTGATATTGGTAAAAATGATCTCTGGTTATCCTTATCTGTGTTGTGAGGCACCTTGGGTAGTGTGGAATGCTTCAAACGTGGAAAATCAGTGAAGGAGGCAAGTTTAAAACACAAAAAGAACAGGTTTATTGTTATCAGAGCGTAAATTGTTGCAAAATTAAACTGTTGAACTTGGCACAAGCTTGATGGATACAAAATGGCTTGGTTGAGTTACATTGAGTCTTCCGATGTTACAATCCTTTAACTCTTTCTACAGTGAGGTACTTTATTATTTCAGTGTTCCCTATTGTGAATATTTACAACTGTTTGTCCTTCACCGGATCAAACCAACGATCTCCAGATTTTCACCACTGGGATCCCTGAAACCCTTTCTTGTTAGATTCTTTTCTACTCAAGCAATCTAACGAGTTTCCACCTTCAGCTTCCTAGCTGGAATAATATTCACAAAACCTAAGAACTAACTGAATTTACACTACTCCACAGAGCCTCCTTGACTCTGCTACTCTCCTCAGGGTCTCATCCGCCTGACTGAAAATAAACTGTCGCTTTCAAACCTTTTTTACCTAAGCTCCGCCCACCTCCTCTGGCTTGTTACCATGGCAACCTATCTCTCTCTCAGCTAGGCCCTGGCCACAATGTAAAGCCTAAACACAGTTTGAAACACAGTATAATGAACACTTCTCTACACCTTCCCCCCCAGAAAAAGTATTTTTGCACCATTTCTTAGTCCTAGAAGGGCAAAAATAACTTCATACATTACTCAACAATAAATACATATACATAACATTCCTGAAAGGGAAACACATTATGGTTAAACACATTTATATTGCACATTTATACAAACCTCCAAACTATGGAATCCTAGATAAAGCGTCCGCAACTACATTTCGTTTACCTGAAACATGTTTCATTTCAAACACAAAATCCTGCAAACACAAACTCCATCTCAACAACTTATTATTCGTACCTTTTACATTATCCAACCATCGTAATGGAGCGTGGTCTGTTTGTAAGATAAACTTCCTACCCCATAAGTATGGTTTAAGTTTCTTAACTGACCAGATAATGGCATAGCATTCCTTTTCAATAGTTGACATACTATACTCGTTAGAATGCCATTTTTTACTTAAAAACAATATGGGTCTGTCTTCTCCTTCTATATCGAGTTGGCTTAGGACAGCTCCTAGCCCAGTATCTGAGGCATCACACGTTAACATGAAAGGCTTGTCAAAATCTGGTGCCATTAGGACGGAATCTGAAGTAATGGATTCCTTCAATTTATCCATGGCAGTTTGACAATTTGGAGTCCAAATTACCTGGTTCGGGTTCTTCTTTTTTGTAAGGTCCGAAAGAGGGGCTGCCAGATTACTAAAGGATGGGATAAACTTTCGATAGTATCCAGCCAATCCAAGGAATGCCCTAACCTGTTTTTTCGTTTTGGGCACTGGCCACTGGTGAATAACTGCCACTTTAGTAGGATCAGGTCGAATATGACCTCCTCCCACTAAATGTCCTAAATACTTGGTAACATTGTACCCTATCCTACATTTAGAAGCTTTAACAGTTAATCCTGCTTCTCTCAACCTGTTTAGAACCAAATCCAGATGTTCGAGGTGACTTTCCCAAGACTCGCTAAAAATCCCTATATCATCAATATAGGCCACACAGAAAGACCCCAGTCCACTTAAAACATTGTCCACTAATCTTTGAAATGTGGCTGGGCTATTTTTAAGTCCGAAAGGAAGGACACAGAACTCATACAATCGACTTTGGGTCCGAAAAGCGGTTTTGTGTCGATCCTGTGGTGCCATTGGCACTTGCCAAAATCCCTTAGTTAGATCGATGCTACTAATAAAGTTGGCCTTCCCCATCCTTTCTAGTAGATAGTCCAAACGTGGCATAGGATATGTGTCGGTTTGGGTTACTTTATTTAACTTTCTATAGTCTACACAAAACCTAACTGTTTTATCTGGCTTCTGCACTAACACTATAGGTGAAGCCCAAGAGCTAACCGAAGGAACAATAATGCCTAGATCCAACATTTCTCTAATTTCTTTCTCAATACACTCATTAATTCTCCCAGTAACCCTGTAAGGTGGAGAGATTATAGGAGTGGCATCACCGGTGTTTATCTGATGCTGAACCCCTTGGACTTTTCCTGGCAAATCCGAAAATATGCCTCTATATTTACTTAACACTTCTACGACCTCTCTACGCTGCTTTTTAGACAATTCTATGTTCATATCTACCCGATCCAAATTTTTACACTGTTCACGATCACCCTCCCAAAAAGAAAAGGGACCGGATTCTTCTTCCGCAACAACAAAACATACATTCGCAGACCTTACAACATAAGGTTTTAACATATTTACATGGACTCTCCTTTCAACATTTAAATGTTCATCATAGATGTCATAGTTCACTTGGTTGTGCTTTCTGGTGACTCTCCATGGTCCCGACCAATCTAGTTGAAGCTTGCTGGTTCTGTTGGGCGACAAAAACAGGACTTCGTCTCCCACATTGAAGTTTCTTGATTTGGCCGTTGCATCGTAATAGTCTTTTTGCCGATGTTGTGCTGCAGTTAGATGCTCTTGTGCAATGTCTCTGACTAACCGCATTGTTGATTGAAGATCTCTCAAATAATCATCTACAGGAACCGGTTCTGTTACTGGGCTAGCTTCCCAGTATTCTTTAACCAAATCTAACGGTCCTCGAGCCTTCCTGCCATATAACAGTTCAAAAGGACTGTATCCTGTACTGTCCTGAGGGACGGTTCTATAAGCAAATAATAGCTGTTGAAGCTTATTGTCCCAATCAAATGGTCTTTCTTGGCAATATGACTTCATCATCTTAATCAGTGTCTTATTCAGATTTTCAACCAACCCATTGGTTTGGGGGTGGTATGCCGTTGATGTAAGATGTCGAATTCCGCATAGCTCAAGCAGTTTTGTCATGAGCTTTGAGGTAAACTGGGTCCCTAAGTCAGATACCAGTTCCTTGGGGTATCCAGTCCTTCCCCAGATAGACAATAAAGCATTAGCTACAGTTGTAGTCTCGATGTTAGTGAGAGCTATTGCTTCGGGATACCTCGTAGCATAGTCTATCATAGTTAAGATGTATCTATAGCCACGTCTGCTTGGCTTGTTGAGGGGACCAATTATGTCAATTCCCACTCTGTAGAACGGCTCTCCAATTAAAGGCATAGGGATAAGAGGTGCTTTGGTCTTATCCCTCCCTGTAGTTTGTCTTTGGCATGTATCACATGACTGGCAGAATTCTTTTATTCCCTGGAACATGCCAGGCCAATAAAAATTCCTAGTGATCCTACTCGTGGTTTTGCTCACACCCACCTTCAGGGTTTTCGTGTGCCACCCTCATTAGCTGTTCTCTAAATTTTTGAGGCACTACAATTTGACTATCTGACACTGATCCTTCTGTCGAGGGTACTCTTCTGGTTTCTCTGTATAATACACCCTTCTTTAGCACAAACTCGGAGGGCTGTTCCTTTGTTGATACCTGGGTGTTTTGAGCTGCCGCGAATAGAGGCTTAAGAGAATTATCGGCTCTTTGTTCCTGCCGAATCTCCTCAACTCCTCCCGTCTTACTAACAAGCTCAGCAACTGTAGAACTGGACTCCGGACCCTCACTTCCATCATGCTGTACGGCAAAACATAGGGCTGCTGGTTCAGGGGTTTCGATGTTATATTCCTTCTCCTCACACGCCATCTTCTCACTCTTAATCCTCTCAGCCAAATCGTTTCCAATTAAGCATTCGTATGGTATGTCAGGACTAACTGCAAAGTCCCACATACCTTAACCCAGGTATGTCCCAAGATAAACGCACACAATACAATGTAAGCCACACATTACCTTCATCATCATATTAATATTGGTAAGGCTTTAACTTCTTCCTTAATGCAGTTGGAAATCGTTTCTTCCAGCAATTTTTACCCCAGCCTTGCATTCGTCAAGCCCTGCACATTGCATGATGTGTTCTGCATAGAAGTTGAATAGGTTGGGTGAGAGTATACAACCCTGCCATACACCTTTCCCAATCTTGAACCAGTCTGTTGCTCCATGGTCAGTTCTTACTGTTGCTACTTGGTCCTTATACAGATTCCCCAGGAGAGAGATAAGGTGATTTGGTATGCCCATACCACCAAGAACTTGTCACAATTTATTATGATCCACACAGTCAAAGGCTTTAGAATAGTCAATAAAACAGAAATAGGTGTTTTTCTGAAACTCCCTGCATTTCTCCATTATCCAGCAGATATTGACAATTTGATCTCTCGTTCCTCTGCCTTTTCTAAATCTAGCCTGTACATCTGGCAACTCTCTCTCCATGTATTGCTGGAGTCTTCCTTGCAGGATCTTGAGCATTACCTTACTGGCATGAGAAATAAGGGCCACTGTATGAAAATTTGAGCAATCTTTAGCATTTCCCTTTTTTGGGATGGGGATATAAGTTGATTTTTTCCAGTCTGATGGCCATTCTTGTGTTTTCCATATTTGCTGGCATATGGCATGCATCACCTTGACAGCATCATCTTTCAAGATTTTAAACAGTTCAGCTGGGATCCCATCGTCTCTTGCTGCCTTGTTGTTAGCAATGCTTCTTAATATTAATGGAAAAAATAAGGTAGAAAGCATTAAAAGGTAAATTATCTTTCCACTTTTTGGCAAACAAAAAGGAAATCAATTGGTTTTAGCATATTTAATGCATGCCTGCTTTGAAGGATTTAGATGAGCCGTAAAGGACCACAACTACTGCTGTGGTGAAAAAATTAGATAAATGACAATTTAAGCATGGATTAGGTTTGTTAAATTAATCCTTTTTTTTAAAGTTGGCCACTTTTACCTCTCCTTTCTATAGTTAAAAGTAGAACATGCATAGCAAAACAAAGAACTTACTAAATCCATGCAATTAGTACTACATTAGGGGGAAACAGCAAAAAAAATGCAAAACATTTAAAGCATCCATGTTAACCATTTGCAGCACCTATGTTCAACTAATGAAAAGATTATATGAAATAGCTATTAAGAACTTTATTCATGCTATTGTGGCAATACAAACAGAAAGGTCCCATGCTAGGCTTTCAGGTCAGAATTAACTCAATTTTACATGCCTATGTGTTCAGGTTCTAATTTTAAATATCCACAATGGTGTTGCTCCAGCCTATACAGGTTTTTGCCTTTGGATCGAAGTGTAATGGAGTCTTATACAACAACAGCTGTAAAATGTGCGAGGCCGTGACTCCCACCGCTTGTTACTAAAAATTTAAAACCGTTCACTTGCTGCCACCAAAATATGTGAGGAAGTCTCCAAAATGAAATAATGGTGTAAAATCCCAAATAAATAGGATCACCACACAGATGTAATAAAGATTTGAGACTTCTAGCTTAAATTGCCACCATAATATAAGAGATATTGGTAAAATGATCTCTGGTTATCCCTATCTGTGTTGTGAGGCACCTTTGGTAGTGTGGAATGCTCCAAACGTGGAAATCAGTGAAGGAGGCAAGTTTAAAACACAAAAAGAACAGGTTTATTGTTATCAGAGCGTAAATTGTTGCAAAATTAAACTGTTGAACTTGGCACAAGCTTGATGGATACAAAATGGCTTGGTTGAGTTACATTAAGTCTTCCGATGTTACAATCCTTTAACTCCTCCTACAGTGAGGTACTTTATTATTTCAGTGTTCCCTAATGTGAATATTTACAACTGTTTGTCCTTCACCGGATCAAACCAACGATCTCCAGACTTTCACCACTGGGATCCCTGAAACCCTTTCTTGTTAGATTCTTTTCTACTCAAGCAATCTAACGAGTTTCCACCTTCAGCTTCCTAGCTGAAGTAATATTCACAAAACCTAAGAACTAACTGAATTTACACTACTCCACAGAGCCCCCTTGACTCTGCTACTCTCCTCAGGGTCTCATCCGCCTGACTGACTATAAACTGTCGCTTTCAAACCTTTTCTACTTAAGCTCCGCCCACCTCCTCTGGCTTGTCACCATGGCAACCT
>NW_026847549.1:136448968-136514890 GCF_025583915.1 Anolis sagrei ordinatus
GCTAGGCCCTGGCCACAATGTAAAGCCTAAACACAGTTTGAAACACAGTATAATGAACACTTCTCTACATAGACGTTGATGAAAAATAGCATGAACACTTCATGTAGCCCACAAAGCTCTGCAAGACTTCAATACTTTTTTTAAAAGGGTGGGGGGGGGTTGCCAGAAATGATGCTCTGTACCCCTCATATTGACAAAGGGAAAACTGAAGACATTTCTTGTCTTTGTAATGGCTGTTTAGAAGTGGCAATTTAAGTTGGTGTTGCTCATTGTATAGCAAAGTAAAAAGCAACAATTGCTGAATTTCTTCTTCTACACAGTCATTAAAGGAACGGGAAGTATCTTCACTTTTCAGTTTGACAGCCGTACCTTCTAATGTAAGAAGTAATTTGCTGTGCTCCTTCTTCTGAATCTTTAGTCCTAGAATTTACATTTTTAAAACAGTATATGAAAAGTAGTGTTCTGTAGAGTGTGCTACAGTTTTCCTGAACAGTAGAGGTGTGCAATTCAGCCAAAAGGCATGCCGTTTTGGGGTTCATTTTTGGCTATCCCCTCATTCTGTTTACCAAGAAGTTACTCGAATTGGGAGGGATGTTGCCATTTTCATTCAGCCCCTTGAGTACAATGGGAAACTTTGAAGGCTCAATACTCAACCATTTTAAAGCCTATCTGCATGAAATCTACCTCAGTCTTAAACCCCATTGACAATAGCAGGCCTGCCAAGTTTCAAAAACAATTCACCAAATCTACTGATTTTTTAAACAATATTTTAATTTTAAACCATTACATTTTTAAAAAGAAGACAACCCGCAAGAGAGGGTTCTGGGAATTGTAGTCACCGGTTGTGTCCATTCTCAGCCAATTAGAGCATGGACACAACCAGGCTTTTTATTAGCTGAGAAACAGAGAGAAAGAGAGAGAGAAACTTCAGCTCCCATAATGCTCTGAAAGGAACTCAGAAATTTTTCAGTGCCTGCTCCATGCAAGTCCTTCTGAGAAAGCAATTTCCCAGCACAGCCCTCTCTGGAGGAGAAGCCTAGGGAACTTTTCAAAAAGAAATGGATGCTGGGGAGAGAGAAAAAGATGCTGCAATAATCCCATCTTCTCCAGGAGCCCCACAGCAGCCCCTGCCTCAGGTATATTGCAGACTTAACTCTTGTCTCTCCTGTAGCAGATAAAATCTGGCTTTCTTAATGCATTTTTGCCAAGCATTTTGGCTCCCTCCTCCTCATTCTATTTTTGGAGATTAAATGAAATGGACCACTAGAAATTACAAATTATTTTCATTCATACTGATTTGGACCCAAGCCTACTAAACAGAATAGAGCCCCTTTGGGCTATTTGTATTCAAAAAGTGTTTTAAAATAAAAAGAAATGATGCTTCAAGGTCTGACGGTAGGTTAGTATGTCCCACCAACCTTTAGCATTTGTCCACTTCTAGTTTAGGCACAAGAGAGCATTTACCAACAAAGACAAGTGATGTTGAAGGCTTTCATGGTTGGAATCACTGGGTTGTTGTAAGTTTTCCAGACTGTATGGCTATGTTCCAGAAGCATTCTCTCCTGACGTTTCATCTGAATCTATGGCAGGCATCCTCAGAGGTTGTGAAATTTGTTGGAAACTAGGAAAATTGGGTTTATGCATCTGTGGAAGGTCCAGGATGGGATAAAGAACTCTTGTCTGTTGGAGCTAGGCATGAATGTTTCTTGATTAGCATTTGATGGCCTTCCAGTTTTTAGGTCTGTCTTGTTACTGCCTGGGAAATTCCTTTATTGAGAGGTGATTAGGTGTTCCTGATTGTTTCTTATCTGAAGTTCCCCTGCGTTTAAGTTTTGTTTTTTGTTTAAGTTTTTTCCTCTGACATCACAACCTCTGAGGATGCCTGCCATACATGCAGGTGAAACGTCAGGAGAGAATGCTTCTGGAACATAGCCATACATTCTGGAAAACTTACAACAACCCAAAGACAAGTGAACTGAAGTCACATATCATTTTTAGCCTCTCAGTTTAAACAAACTCAGAGATTTTTAAAAAAATAAAATAGCAAAAATTGACCCTAATACTATTTCAAGGGTTTGGGGTTGTTTTTTAAGGCAGGGGTAAAATAGTAAATGGAAAATATGGGAAAGACTGGCCTGAGTAAGTGAGGTTACAGAGATGGTGGAGAACAACACTGATATTCCTCACTTTGCTTCTATGTGTATGTATGTGTCTTGATGTTGCCTGTAATTTATAGTGGCATGGATTTCATAAACTTTTCATAGGCAAGGAATACTAGGAAGTAGTTTGCCAATTCCATTCTCTAAATTATAACATGTAGTACCTGCTATTAATTAATGGTACTTACCAGAGCTGCTTAGCATCCAAAATCAGACAAGATCTTGTCCTTCATAATGGCTTGAAACTATTTCAGCAGTGGGATCAAACAGGAAAAGGAATAAGATCTATTAAACTGTTTCAGTATAGAGTTTTTCAGTTCAAGAGAATCCTGGAATCCATAGTGTAGAAAAGGGCATTTAGAATTCTCAGTCAGAGTACTAAAGTGGCTCACCAAACTACAAATTCCACTATTCCGTAAGATGGAACCATGGCAGTTGAAGTATAATAATAGTGCTATAATTCTGTAGTGTAAATGCCCCCAGTTCTGCAACTGTGAAAGGAATTTACTTGTATTATTAAACTTTCATTAGCCAAGTTTGTCTGATAGCCTTCATTTTTCAACATCATATGAAAATTATTAGTTTAAATAGGCATTGGATGGAAATTAAAAGCCAACCTAAAATGCTTTTTTAATCACAGATCATCCTAATTATGTTGGGGAGGGAGGCAAGCTATTCCATCCTTAAAAGCTATCTAGTAAAATACTTGGGGGGGGGGGGTGGCGGCGGCAAATTATCTCCAGTCATAAGTTTCCCAGCAGTAATGTCATTATATGGATTAGTAGCCAAGAAGTTCAGAAGATTTCCCGAAGAATGTGGTAACCAGGTTACAGCAAGTTATCAAAGGCACACACAAATCATTATTCTAGAAACAATGAGAATGTACTGACTTATTAAATCTGGGCAATTCACGTCTTTGGGCTATTTAATTAGTCCACTGTGAATTACAGGCTGGGAAAAGAAAGGCATTAAGACTATTTGATCGGAACATTTTAGAGTCTCAAACAGCAAGTTCCTTAAATGAGTTTTTAATTCAGCACTAATTTGATGTGATTTACCAAATTCAAAGATTTTATGATTGCCCTTCCCAACTCACTGAGGACAATAGTCAACTTGGTATAGGACTCTTCGTTTATTAGTAGATCAAATCACATTGGTAAGGAGCGTAAGTGCGATTTGAAGTATTCTGTCTCAAAGCAATTACAAACATACATTTAAAAAAAACCCAAAGCATCTATGGCAGGTTACTTCAGAGATTCTTATTATTTTCTCTTATTGTTTATAACACATTAATCTCAGGGTCATCTCCAAAATGTGTTAGAAAACTGTTTTGTAAAAACTGTCAAATTTCTCTAAATTGGAATGATTTTCAGTATGCTTAGATAATTGTCTATGCCCTGGATTTTTTTTTTTACTACCAGCCTATAGTGTATCATGTCCACAATGGGATTTCAGGTTCTAGACTTTGATACCTGGAAATGATGACAATAGCACAGACTAGAGCAGGCAGGGCAAAATTTAGCCCTCTGGGTGTTTTGAACTACAACTCGCACAATTTCTAACAGCTGAATTGTAAAATTTGAAGTCCAAAACATCTGGAGGGCCAGTTTGCCAAGGCCTGTTCTAGAGTCTAGTCTAGCTCCATTTAAGAATGGTGTTCTGCCCTGGCACTGACTATTATCTAGAAGGTTTCTATGGTACAAGGAACAGATCAGAAACTATATTCATAATTCAAAAAACAACACTTTATTAACAGACAAAGCTTAAACTTTTTTTCCTCCTGGATATTCCTATAAAGTATCTGTGAGGAAAGGTAAGTTCTTGTTGGTATGCACACAGTTCTGCCTCTTTGATCATTGCTCTTTCTTAATGACTGTTGCTTGTAGTTGTCTATCACTTAGATGTTATTGATGTTTAGCTTGACATGATGTTACTTTACTATATAGTCCCAATGTGACTACTGTTACTTTACTATACTATATAGCTCCGACGTGACTAAAGCTTTCTGTATATAGTCCCGACGTGATGTACTATTTTGCGCTTCTTCCATTCCTCCTTTCTCTTTACCTTCCAGTACTATACTACGAGCACACCAACTGTCACTTCATTAAACCAGAAGGGACAGGGCTGAGGATCCACCCCTCAGAAGATCCTTAAAAGGGGAGGATGCAGAGGGCTATAAATGCACAGGGGAAGAGACTATCTGACCATCTACAAAACTATATATCAATGCTAAACTCACCTAATTAAAAGATGGTGCTTAGGGGTAATTAGTGATGGTTTCTCTGGTGGCATGACAAATGGACTTGATTGTATGTGTGTACTTTCAAATTGACTTATAGTTAGTCATTAATTTCACAGGGTTTACTTAGGCAAGGAACACTCAGTAGTGGTTTTGTCAGCTCCTTCCTTAGAAATGTAACCTACAGCACCAGGTATTTTTTATTGCCAGACTCCTATCCAAATAGTATATAGGGCTGACCATGCTTAATCAGGAAAATATTACTTGCAATTTAATTATTTTAAAAATGGATACAATAGTGCTAAGAGAAACTAGTCTCATTTCCATACCAAAGTAAAAAAGTGATACTGCACTTTTTAGGAGTCTTGGTTCTAGAGACCTGAAACAATGTTCACTGTGAGTACTGTTTTAATTCAACTTTCAGGCTGTTTAAACTATTTCAGATAAATTGAAATGTTTTAGACTACAGAGAGCTTTGATATAATGTCTGTTGGACACAATGTTAAATAAAAAAGTTGTGGACCATTCAGATTGTTTTAGGTAATTTTAAATTGTTTTTGATGGTTTACATATTTGATTTTCTCTGTGTATCCTATCTTGACATCTACTGCGATGAGACAGAATATAAATATGTATTAAAGCAAATGAAGATATCAAAATCTTTCTCGCTCTGTTATTAAAAGCTAAAGGGAATGCAAATAGGTTTTCTATCATAATATGATTTCCTCACCCTAAATCTCTCTATAGAGAAAATGCCAATTAAGGGCACATTCATGTATGTTTTTCATTCTGTGGTTTCCTATATAACATATACTGTATATACAATCTCTCTCAGGAGTTAGTAAAGTTCTTTGAAGACTATTTTCTTCTAATTGTCCCACAAACTTACCACAACATTTGAATGCCTGTAATCAGTGAGTTTCCATTTTCCTTAATTAGTGTCCTTGTTATACTATTCTGTGTTTTTGTCTTTTTTCCTGTCTGTATTTTTAATTTTGTTTAAAATAAGAACATCACATTAAAAAGTGGGGGAAAGGAGAGGTAATTCTCTGGAGTTCAGTAATGTGAATACTTTATCAGACTCATCGAAAGTTATAATAAGACATTCTTTGATTTCTTTTATCTTCACATAAATATAAAACATTCTTTTTAAACAAAAGAGAATTTTGGAGCTAGAAGAAAGATCGTCCAGGTAAAATTTGGGGACTATTGAATATTTTGGGGGAAAATACATTTTTAATGGATAAAAGGGGAAACTAGGACAGGAAAAACACTTGCATTTTCATGACTAACTTCTCCTACCCTAGCAACAATAATGTCATGTCAGCTGTAGAAAGAAATGGGAGTTTGTCATAGGCAGCCAGTTTCAATACACTCTGTGTTTTGGTTTGAAATTTAAATGAGCCATCCAAGGTGCTGAACCTATTTGTGTAGTAAGGTTCAGCATTGAGGAAAGCAACTTAAAAGTTCAGATTAAAAACTAGAGTAGATTCACTCTCCCACTGACACTTGTCAACTATTTCTAGACAGGAAACAAAGAAGTAAACACTTCACACAGGAGTACTAGGTTCCTTCTCTACTAACTTCCTGCTTTTAGATAGCCTTAAGGAATTTGCTCTGCAACAGAATCCAGATCTGTTTCTAAGGGCACAGCTAATGCAAAGCCCTATGTCTCCTGGACAAAATGATTTCTTGATAATAGAGATGGATATTCAATGGACAAACCACATGTCTCCCCATTCTGTCCTGGAGCTACACAGAATATAGGTAGACACAGCATGGTGACATCAGGTCAACTTATCTCTTGTATCTAAGTTCCAGTGATACATGTCAGGTCAAGCTTCTTCACCGTGGTTAAAACATGCATTTGCACAGTCATATTCCAAACTAACCTGTCATTTTACAATACCATCAAATATGAGGTCACTGTAGAAGAACAACCAGGCACAAAAAGGTCAGAGTTCTGGGCCTTTGTTTAACTTTTAGAGTTACATCATACTGTTTTTATGTATACCTTTGGCAGTGAAGTGCTCCTCCTTTATTTTCAAATGATTGGAATATCTTTAAATCCATAAAATGCCTCTACATTAAATATGTTCTATTCAGTTTTTGTCTGCAAAAGACTAATGATATCTGGTACAAATGTTTATATAGTACAACTGACCCACTGTTTCTGTCTCTTCTACCGACAAGCAATAATGATAGCTGGGTTGTTGTAGGTTTTTCCGGGCTATATGGCCATGTTCTGGAGGCAATTTTTCTCCTGACGTTTCGCCTGCATCTATGGCAAGCATCCTCAGAGGTAGTGAGGTCTGTTGGAAATAGGAAAAATGGGTTTATATATCTGTGGAATGACCAGGGTGAGACAAAGGACTTTTGTCTGCTGGGGCTAGCTGTGAATGCTAGCACAAGCAATTGTAGCAATGTGGTAATTAATCCATTTTGGATTTTGGTATGAATGTTAAAGGAACAGATCTACCCTGGACATAGTAGGTCCAGCATGTAAGATAGTTCTTTCAAAGTTCACACTCAAACCCAGAGCAGAGCCTTGACTAATATAGAAGCCACCCACTCTTCCTGGACATTAGCACCTAAATCAATTATAATATGCTGTTTTGCCTGTCATAAATGAAGCTGATAATAAATCATAAAATGCACACCTGGCTTCCACTATATATATAGATTTATTTTACAACATTTATATGCCGCTCTTCTCACCCCAAAGGGGACTCAGAGCAGCTTACAAGTTATATGTAAATACAATATATTATATTATTAGCATAGCACAATATTAGTACCATACATTCCCATAATGTACTATTCCACTATTCTGTAATGTTATTAGTAATATTACATGTAATATGAAATATATAATTATTATACAATATTATTATTAGTAGTATTATATTGTATTACATTATAATATCAATATTATATTTGTATACAATATATTATACTTTTCTTCTTCTGTAATTTTTGAACCCTGGTGTCCTGATTTCATTTTACCATGCTAGGATGCAACAATGCCATATAGATTTGTCTTGGAAAACAAGAACAAAATGATGGAATTTATTATATGCCTGGTGTGAAGTCTGTGCAGTGGCCCAGCACTTTTTTTTTCATGCTGCCATTGTCAATGAGTTGGCCTGACAATAAAGGTCACCAATCTTTCTGTGGGTAAATAAATAATGAAATGCGTGAAAAGAAAAATAATGACTTCAGTTGAAAAGTTCAGCTGAGACTAGCTACATTAGGAACTTGGGCATTGATTTAATTTTATTCTTAATTTTTTTTAGCAACAGCATGGGTTTTGATCAGCGCAGAGTCAAACATTCGTGTTGCAATTGATTTACTGTTTTGCATTGCAGTGACAAATGTGATATTCTTTTAAAAGGGTAATGGCAGTACACCTTCACATCTTACAGAAAGAATCCTTAGAAATAATCCAGAGAAGTCAAAGAACATATGGATGACCTATAGCACAAATGGCGAAAATTGGCACTACTGTTAGGCAGAATGAGGCAACTGCTTTGAGTGGTAGATGATCATGAGCAACATGGGCATTCTCTTAGGTTTTTTTTTTGTATCAACCCCCTGGATAATTCAGTCTTTGGGAGAACAGAACTGTATTTGTTATGCAAGGTGTTCTATACCCCTTGAACATGTTCCTGTCCTCAGAAGTCTGATTCCCATTGCTGAATTAAGCTTCAAGTGTCAATCCAGTAGGCTTTTATGAGCATTGTTCTGGATTTCACCCCAGCTAGCAAAATGTCTTGGGTCAGCCCCCTGTGTTCATGTGTTTGTGCTGGTCATAGAACCTCCTTCACAAAGGCAAGATAATATTAATATATTTTATGGCCTTTATGACTGAAAGAATTTTCTTTGACTGGATTGACCAAGTGACCTATATCTTAGGAGCTTAGTTTTTTGCCCTCCACAGGCATGTATATATTGTTGGCCAAAATTTCTGATTAGGATGTTAGTATCAAAGTATGAATGGCAGAATTGCCACTATATTCCTATCTATTCTGTTTAATTCCATAACGCAAAGATCACATTAATGTACAATCTTTAGAATACTATCCTTAGACTTAGCTGATGTTTATCTGGAAATCTCACGTGCAGCATTGTACCTAATTCTGTAAATATTGGAAAGCTAATCGGGGCTTATAATATTTTTGATACATCAGAAAACTAGAAGTAGAGAAAATACATAAAGACATGCAAAAGGAGATGTGTTTGAAAAAATCTGTTGAGCTTTTACTTTGTTTGCATGTAAAAGCACATCTTGAGAGCCAGTGATTTGAGCATTGGATTATGAATATTAATCTCAGCTATGAAAGCCACTGGGTGACTTCAGTCAAATCATGGTCTCAGAGGATGGCAGTGGCCAACCTCTTATAAACAAATCTTGGCAAGAAAATCCTGTGATAGGTTTGCTTTAGGGCTGCCATAGGTCATAAACAACTTGAAGCAAAAACAGTAGTCATATCTGAACGGTGTTCACTCATCTCACAAAGAAAATTGTGGAAATGCTCATTTTACTGCTTGTACACAAAACTGGCTATGCTTCAGGCCTTGCATCAAGCAACTATAATTCTGTTCTGCTTTGATCAATTTATTTTCTTTGGTCGTATCATTATTTACATTCCTTTTGTTCATCCTTTTGTTCTATGTTGCAGTCTTTAGTTGATATTTCTTGATACTTTCAACCTTTTTCAAAACAAAAAAAACCCTTTGTTGTGAAGATGTTAAAAGTGTAGGTTCCTGTGGATTTGTTCAAGATGGAAGAAAAAAAATAAAGATCAAAAATCATATTTCTCAAGTGTCAGAAAACACTGAGGAAAAGCCTATACTCATGAGAGATGACAGTTCAGGATATATGCTACACAAAATTTGAACATGTATTTCTTTACAAAGAAAGCAGCGTATTTTGCCAAAAATGCTTTTTTCCTGTGTAAAAAAGTATGAATTTTGTGCAGAATAAGGTTTGAACTGTGACTAGTCTTCAAGAACTGCAGTGTTGGTAGATTTTCACTATAGGGAGACAAAGATTGCAAAAATTAGGCATTGCTTCTTTTAAGAATAAATTAGTTAAGAATTTTATCTCTAGCATATGTAAGATATACCTGTGCAGACATTATGAACTGAAATCATTGAAATCATGACAGGAGCAGCTGATAGGCAAATCCAATCCAAATCACACTTTCCCCTCTGTCTGTCTTTTCAATTAAGTAGAGATGATAATCCTGAAAAATACTTTGCTTAAATGACAAATATTCCTTATTATTAACAATAATATTCTTTCTGTCCTTTATAAAATTATGTTGTATTCTATTGAGAGGGAGAGATAGACAGAGAAAAAGGTTACTGCAGTTTGGATTATAAATATTACCAAATTGTGATATACTTTCTGAGACTGTTTAAACATGAATCCAAATGGGCCCTATCACATAATGTTTGCCTCATTCTGTCAGTCATCCACTGAAATCTGTCTGCAAAATGTCACAGAGGAATATGTTTTTATTGTGTTATGTGAAAATATCATACAATATACAAAATTCAGCAATCAAAATAAAAATATTATTTAGAGTTGTGTGCGGAATTTGTTTCTCCCATTTCCTTCCCGTCCCCCCATCCCGCCGCTCAGCTGCAGGCCCTGGCAGATGTAGGTACTCTGGGCTCTTTCCTTCCAAGGAGAGTGAAATGTGTGATGCGCAGGAGTACCTGCGCCTGCCAGGGCCTGCAGCCAAGCACTTCCTCTAGAGTAGAAACAGCAGGCAAGAAGCAGCCTCCATAAAGCATGTGCCAGGAAGGGAAGCCTGGGTGGGGATCCTGGGTGGGAAGCCCCCCCATAATGGGCCAATAGAAAACGAATCTTTCAGCATTGGAGAGCAAAAATAGATATCTGCCCTCCTAATTTTTAAGGCTCCCAAAAAAACGGATCAAGGCCCCCCACCAAAAGCCCGGATATGAAATGGGTCAGGGTTTACCCTGAATGCACAACCCTAATATTAGTTCCCTGATCCCATCACCACTCCATTCCCATCCATGAACCACCACATTTCCTCACACGGATGTTTAGAAAACAACAAACACAAAGTATACTATCTATATCTATATCTATATCTATGCATCCCATATATACTCACCCCCTTCTGGTGTCTCCTATTCATCTCCTACTTATTTCCATCCCCTTTCCACTGTTTCCCCCCCTCCCTTCAGGAACAAGTGTACATTTTCTTTATTGTTCATTCTATTTGTTTGATCATAAAAATAGTCTGGTTCAATTCCTTGTATTTTCTATTGCCCTTTACAAAGGGAGGCATTTCAATGAATTGGAAGGAACCGTATCTTGGGAAGTCTGACTTGGCCACGGTGGTACACGCTTTGGTCACATCCCGCCTCGACTACTGCAACGCTCTCTACGTGGGGCTGCCCTTGAAGACGGCCCGGAAGCTTCAGCTAGTCCAGCGCGCGGCAGCCATGTTGCTAACAGGAGCAGGGCGCAGGGAGCATACAACGCCCCTGCTGTCCCAGCTCCACTGGCTGCCGATTTGCTACCGGGCCCAATTTAAGGTGCTGGTGTTATCCTACAAAGCCCTAAACGGTTCCGGCCCAAAATACCTTGCAGACCGCATCTCGGCCTATGAGCCCACGAGGACCTTGAGATCATCTGGGGAGGCCCTTCTCTCGGTCCCGCCTGCCTTACAGGCACGTCTGGTGGGGACGAGGGAGCGGGCCTTCTCGGTGGTGCCCCCCCGGCTTTGGAACTCCCTCCCTGCTGAACTTAGACAGGCGCCCTCCCTTATGGCCTTTCGTAAGGGCCTGAAAACATGGCTTTTCGAATTGGCCTTCAACTGAGTGCTATGTTATTGGAAATGACGACCGGAATGGACTATGACTATGAGATTGATTATGACCCCAGGATATGACGAAGCGGATTTTTAGTATAAGTAGTTGTCATGTAGTGGTAGATTGTGTTTATTGTCTTGATTTATTGTAAACTGTCTTTCTATGTTGTTGTACACCGCCATGAGTCGCCCTAGGGCTGAGAGTGGCGGTTAATAAGTGCAAGAAATAAATAATAAATAAAGGAGCCAACCTTCTGTGGTATGATCAGTCAGAGCACAATATTTTCAAATTGTAAGACTTGTAAAAATTGAGTGTGATGGGGATCGTATGCATCTTGTCTGAATATAGTATGCATCCAGTCCTTAAAAAATATGGGATCCATACTGATACAAATAGATTAAATCCCAATATGATAAGGTTATTCAAAGCAAACAATAAAGGTAATTCAAGAGTAATTTAACTCAGAATATACTATATATACTGGTATATATGTCAAATCCATGTAACAAGTACAGATTTGGAGGCCAAAAATTATGAAATCTGGTATGACCCATGAATAAGTCAAGAGTTGTTCCACAGAAAAGGAAAAGCACTAGCACTTTCTCATGGGGTCAGCTGCCCCTGGTTGTCACTATATTCCTTCCCAAGTTTTTTAAAATCTTTTTGCCATTCCATTCAGAGATGATAGTTTCTTTTTTGAGAATATTTATGATACAGAAAGTCTCATTTAAAAAAAGAACCATACCCTTCTCTAAACAGAGTGGGGAAAAGAAAGAGCTTAGTTCATCCTGGGGAAAATTAAAAGAAGCACTGACTCCTCTACCCTCTGTGCCAAGGTGCCACTTTTAGGCCTTTTATAATGCCTGGGTGGGAAAATGATGGTGGCAGTGGCATTTTGATGCTTCCTCTCAAAGGAAACCAAGAAGTAAAAGGGCACTGGTGCTTTTTAAAGATTCTCACGGGATAGTCTAAGCTCTCACCTTTTGCTACTCTAGTCAGAAAAGGGGATGGTTTCTTTTTTGATAAAAGTTGAGATAGAGTACTTA
Organism: Anolis sagrei ordinatus; assembly: GCF_025583915.1. Classification (NCBI taxonomy): domain Eukaryota; kingdom Metazoa; phylum Chordata; class Lepidosauria; order Squamata; family Anolidae; genus Anolis; species Anolis sagrei. Next base: position 136,461,271 of record NW_026847549.1, read on the forward strand.
TACTGATCCATGGATAAGCTGATCCAGGTTTCCTAGACTTGTACGTGAGTATATAAAGTAAACACCTCCTTTAGAAGTGAGAAATATATTACTTACTTATATATTTACTTACCTTATTTTATCCTGGTTTTTTTTTTCTGAGATAGGATCACAGAGTTGTCCTACCTACATCAATGAGCACATTATAGGGCCCTTTCACACAGCTCTATATCCCAGAATATCAAGGCAGAAAATTCCACAATATCTCCTTTGAACTTGGTTATCTGTGTCCACACTCAAATAATGTGGGATTTGAAGTGAATTGGATTAAATCATATAAAACTGGATCATTTAAAAGTTCTTCCTCCCTCTTCCTTCTGTTAAATTTATGGTCTACTGATGTTGCTAAATTGGTATAATTAGACTAACATTCTTCAAGCTGCTTTTATCTCCTAAGATAACTGAAAACTGAAGTATAGGTTCCAACAGCAGTATACTGTTTTGAAATGGGAGGGGGTTATGGCTTATGTCAGTGGTTTAATACAGTATTGGTGTATCTTCATGTTATATGCCCATATGCACATTTTAAAATATGCATATGGGACTATAACATGAAGATGCATATACATTTTTAAATATGCATATGGGCAAATATGGGAACAGTCACTTTGTGCTGCCCTACTCACCCTCTCTGTTAGTTACGTTCTACAGAAGTCTATCTTTCAGCTTTCATTTGAAGAGGAATACTTTAATTTATGAATAGTTGTGTTGTATTTTAGATTACTCTGTGTTTTATTTATTTATTTATTTATTTATTTATTATATTTATACCCCGCACTCTCACTCTGAAGGGACTCAGAGCAGCTTGCAAGTTATATGTACATACAATATATTATTAGCATAGCAGAATATTCGTATTATATACTACAATATTGTAATATACCACTATACTGCAGTATTATTAGTAATATTACATGTAATATATGATATATAATAATTATTATATTATTATATTGTATTATTTTTAGTATTATATTGTATTAAAATATTATGATCAATTTTATATGTACATACTAGGCTTGTTTGATCAAAAAAAGGTTCAAAACCCATTTCGGATGTAGAAGGTGCTGACGGTTCAATTCTAAAGTCAATTCCGATTTTCACAGGAAAAATGTTCAAAACTTTTCAAAACTTCCAAGATTTCCGAATCCTTTCCTTAATGGCTTGAAAGTGTTATTTCCTGTTTCCTTGGGTGGTCTTTACTTTGAAAGTAGTTGTTTTACTTCAGAAGGGGAGGAGTCGGGGAAGCAAAGGGGGGAATTCATCCACTCTGTTTTGAAACACTTCTCAGGATCCAGACAGAAGTGAGGGGAAAGGAGGGGGGGGGATTCATTGAGTCTGTTTTAAAACACTTCCAAGGATCCAGGCAGAATGTGAGGGGAAAGGAGAGGGGAAATTCATCCATGCTGCTTTAACACAGCTTCCTAGGATCCAGGCAGGCGGGGAAACGCTGAATTATTTCCGACTCACTTACTGCTTCGTAACAAAAATGGCGGAAAAAGCTTTGGAAGGGCAAAGGGACTTCCGGATTCCTTAAAAACTTTGAAACCACTTCAAAAAGCAAATCTTTCCAAATTTATTCCAAATGATGAAGATTCCAACCGAACCTAACCATGCCTAGTACATACAATATACTAGCATTATATATTACTATATTATATTATATACTGTAATATTACTGTACTGTAGTGTTTTTAGCTAATACATTTCTTCTTTATCATTTGCTACTACTTTCATTTTGTTTATAAGCTCCTTTGAGTATTTGTTTAAAAGCTGATATAAATATAAAAGCTGGATACATGCTAAGAAGAAACAAAGACATAGCTTTGTTAGTTGGGATATCAATATGCAAAGGAATATTGTAACACCTTTGAGACAGAGAGACAGAAGTTGGTAGCATAAATTTTGGTAGACACCTGGGGAAGTAGACCTAAGCCTATGAACGTTCATGCAACCAACTTCTTTCAGTTAGTCTCAAAGATGCTACAAGACTTTTTTGGCAAGAAGGAATTTTGCAAACAAGCAGTTTCACAAAAGATAGCATGTTACACATTAGTAACACAAACTCCCAGAAACTGAATGACTTGTAAGTTTTGACTACAAATCCTGACTCCTTAAGAAATATGCCCTGAATTTGTGGACAAGGAAAAAGAGGATCATGCCTTTGTTTTCAACTACCATACCTTCAACAGAGCACTATCCACAAGCATACTAAGGTAGTTCAGGGGTGAAAAATCTGTATTAATTAAAAGCAAATTAAGACAATTAAAGACAAATTCAATGTAACACAGTTTTACCTAAGGACAATGGTATTGATAACAAAACTACAAATGTTTTTTTCTGTATTTGCTGCCATAGGCCTCTGCAAAAATATTTACACAGATGCAAAATATTTTAAAATATAACTATATTATTTAGTTAAGTTTGGGTATCAGCCAGCACGTCAACGACTTAAATCTAGAAATAATTTTCTAAGATCTACAGAGACACTCGCTGGAACACCTCAGCAAGCGAGAGTCCAGAAGTTGCAGGCTCAAACCCAGAACCTCAACCAATGGCTGATACCAAATGAGAGACTCCCCCCTGGGCACACAGAGGACTGGGCGACTTGGAAGATGCTGAACAGACTGCGCTCTGGCACCACGAGATGCAGAGCCAACCTTCAGAAATGGGGCTACAAAGTGGAATCCTCGACATGCGAGTGTGGAGAGGAGCAAGCCACTGACCACCTGCTGCAATGCAACCTGAGCCCTGCCACATGCACCATGGAGGACCTTCTTGCAGCAACACCAGAAGCACTCCAAGTGGCCAGATACTGGTCAAAGGACATTTAATCAACTACCAAACTAACAAATTTTGTATTTTGTCTGTTTGTTTGCTTTGTTCTGTTAGAAATGTAATATAATTTGACTGGTTGTCCTGACACGACAAATAAATAAATTTAGTTAAGATTGTAATTTGTATTATTTGGTATGTTATAAACTTAACAATACATCTAGAATATTTCAGAAGGTATATCGCTACACTTTTTGTCCTCTCTTTGCTTTGTTGCTCTTGGAGAGAAAGATACAATACACTTTTTCTTGCTAATGCTAGTTTAAATTAGTTCTTTTATGATGATTTAGCAGTAATATCCTCATCATTTTGTTCTCTCTTTCCATTGCAAGATAAGTATGGCATATATGGATATAGAATAGAAAGCAATAATAAGCAAATTGATACTGAAGCCCCTGACATATTGACAGTGGCTGAGAAATGACAAAGCTTTTATTTTTATGTTGGCACACACTTAGTTTGAGGGCTAGGTGGCTGACATGAGGATAAAAGAGTAAAATGGAATTTTTGCATTCATTGTAATAAAATGATATGGAACCATCCAGGCAATCACAGCACAGCGGAGCCAATGGAGGGAAAAGAAACAGCAGGTCAACAGTTAACAGTCACAGCAGCTAAATTAACTGAAAGTAACTGGGAAATTATACCTCATTTATATTTCTCTCCTTGTTCTATTGCTTCTTCGGGATGACTTTTTTTGCTTTCCAGACTGAGTTGAATAATCTGTACTGATGTAGGTGTCCATTTTGGGAATTGTATTCCAGCTGGTCATTGGCTTAATATTTGAAGAAAGATATTTCTGCACATTTCCTAAAGTTTTGTCCCCTGTCCTAAGCCAGGATTTTCTCAGGATGCAGATGGCATATCATTAAAGCCAACTGCTAACAAGATTTTTCCATTGTATATGATTCCATTTTACATTTCTCTCTCTTGGCTACGATGGTCCACACTCTGGTTACATCCCACATAGACTACTGCAATGCTCTCTATGTGGGGGTGCTTTTGAAGACTGTTCAGAAGCTTCAAATGGTCCAACGGTTAGCAGCCAGGTTACTAATGGGAGCAGCGCTCAGGGAGCATACAACTCCTCTGCTGCGTCAGTTCCACTGGCTGCCAGTTTGCTACTGGGCACAATTCAAAGTGCTGGCTTTAGCCTATAAAGCCCTAAATGGTTCTGGCCCAACTTACCTGTCTGAACGCATCTCCTCCTGTGAACCAGCTAGGATGTTAAGATCATCTGGGGAGGCCCTGCTCTTGGTCCTGCCTGTGTCACATGTATGTTTGGCAGGGACGAGAGACAGGGCCTTCTCAATGGTGGCCACTTGGCTGTGGAACGCCCTTCCTACAGATATTAGATCAGCCCCCTCCCAGTTGACATTTCAGAGGAAAGTGAAGACCTGGTTGTTTGAGCAGGCATTTGAACAGGAAGTGTAATGAACATAGGAATATGGAACAATTGGATGATGAGACTGGATCTTGTTTTTAACTATGAGAAGCTAATGAGATGTTTTATTGATTTATATTGACTGTTTATTATGCTACTGTTTTAATTGTGTTTAACTGTTTTATGATATTTTTGAGTATTGAAGTTTGCTATTGTTAACCACTCTGAGTCGCCCAAGGGCTGAGAAGAGTGGTATACAAATAAAGTAAATAAATAAATAAATAAATAAATCTTTACAGTCCCATTTATGAGGTGCTATGCCACAGACAGATAACTTTGTGCAGCAACACAAAGTTGCAATGAAATACAGAACTACACAGAAACAATGGAATTGATAAGCAAATTACTCTGCTTGTATAGGTAGAGCATCCTTTATCTGGAATTTCAAAATCTGAAATTGTCCACATAGGTGGTGGAGGTAATGACACCTTTGCTTTCTGATGATTCACTGTATAAACATTGGGCATAAAAAAACCCAGGTTATGTGTATAAAGTGTCTAAGAAACGCAAATGAATTTCATGTTTAGAGTTGGATCCCATTCCATGATATGTCCCATTCCATGATACATCCGCAAATACAACTCCCGGATTTCCATAGCATTGAGCCTGGTGAGCCATGACATTAATTCTACAGTGTAGATGCATCCCAAGACAGCTCTAACTCTTTTAAGTGCTGTGTTCTGTTACATTTCCACCACAAAGAAATCCATAAGGCATATAGACACAAAAATGGCCCTTAGAGGTTGTGTGAAAATCATAGGCTTCACTTTATCCATCCAGTGTAAAAAGGGGCTTTGTTGTAGTTCAGTGTGTTGGTCGAGTTGCTACTCCTGGTAGCAGGGAAAACGGGTCTACTCTGGAGTCGGAGGGAGAACAGCAGCATCAGCGCATTAGGGAAATCATTATGGCTCCAAGCGATACTGACACGTTTCCACTCCAGGCTTCTCCGATTGTGAGATGGGGGATAGGGAAGTGAGAAGAGGTGTAAAAAGGGCTGCTCACGAGCCAGAGTCTGAGGGAGAATTACAAAGGAAACATATTTGGGAAATACTTTGTGCACCAACAGAGGATGAAGATTTCCTTGGGTTTGAAAGAAGTTTGGGGTCTGGGAGTGATATGGAAGAGGAGGAGGAATTAGATTGGACCCGTGTGCAAAACATAAGGGACATCTGTAACCAACCCACCTCTAGTGAGGAATTTGAGGGGTTCACTGGGGATTGGCAGCTAGGAGACTCTTGGCAGGACCTGAACCCTGACAATCGTTGGCAGAGCTGGAGGGATGGGCACTCAGCTGCAGGTTTGGGGCAGCTGAGAGTGATGACGAGAGGGTAGGGAGCTCATCAAGCTCTGAGGAAGAACTTTGAGATAAAAGGGGGTTCAGTTTGGATTGTACTTCGCAGAAGGCAAAGTGACTTTATTGGACACAATTCTTTGTGCTCCCAACTTTCAACTTTGGGTCCTGGGCTACAGCTTTGTGTGTATCCTGTACTCCTGTTTCCTCAGTGATTCCAGCATTCCAGCCTTGTTTATCAACGGATTGACCATGGACCGGTTTGACTACGCTTTTGGCTTTTCTGGACTTTGAATTCTAATATCTTTGTGACTGAAACATTTCTTAGTTTTGAAACCACGTTTTTCCTGCTTCTGAGATTGTGTTTTGGTGCCATTTCGATTTTCAAGCAGTTTGCTTCACTTTTTGTTTAACCCGGATTATAAGGCAGCGCTATAATCCGGATTATATTTTTGTTTCTCGTAACGACTTCTTTTTGATGCCAAATCACTCCTGAGACCCTTAGCACTGAAGTTAAGTGCTTTGTAGGTCCATTTGTATGCAATAAAGCTGTGTTTGAACCTTTATTTTATGTCTGGCATTGTTTAAGGCTTCTGGGTCCTGACAGGCTTTCTAATCAAGAGTTATCCTTTGTACCTATAGTAAGACAAAAGCCATTGGTGCTAAATGCATATGGAAAATACATTTTGTCTTATTCTCCTAGTTGTGATTTCAAAAAGAACTGGTAAGTTTCTATGTGGCATTTAGATGGCAATAATATCCCTTTGATATAATTTTTTTTTCTTAATTCCTACCTGCAGTCTGTGTAGGGAGCACTTCAGGTTGCAGCTGCAGAGTGAGAAAAAACAAGATTAAAAATTAAATCCCCATTTATTGAAGTACTCCTGTGGTATATTACTGATACTCTGCACCTGGTATTTTAGTATTGTTTGCTGGACACACCAATATATACACCTCCGTGGTACATGTGCTCACTTTGTTTCTCAACATGAGGTCTTTTGTTTCTGTTTTTAAAGCACCACAGGGGCCTTCATGATTGTGCTAATCACAAACAAACGTTTCCAACACAACATTAACAATATGAGCAGATGACTGAGTAGACTTGCACCTTTACAGAGCCACAGCTTCATATCTTGGCAGCTACCTGTTTGAAATGTTAGTGATTGCTTTCAGCTCTTGAAGGGATACTTTTCTTTCCATTTTATTTATCATGTTGGAAAGAACAATAAATTGTCTTGAACAAATGGGGGAAGAAGCAGCAAGCACGCATAAAGGAAGCTATGTTGAACAGAATAAGAGCAACCAGTGAAAATACAAAAGTAAACAAAAAAGACACATTTGATTTAATGTAATTGAAGTGTGCTTAACTGAAGAGGCTGCAGGCTGGAGATGAATGCAATGCTTTGTGGTTTTATCACTGCAGTGTGATTGTTCAAGCTATGCAAAATAAGCTTGCTATTCTGACAATAAATGTGCATAGAATTAACACATGAAGAGGAGTTAGGTCATGCCCGCTGTTTGCAGAGACCGCATTCAACTTGAATTCTAAAGAGATCTAGTGAAAGTAATAGAATTGTAGTCTCTTGACATTACCAGAATGCTTGTAAAAGTCAGGTTTATGTCGATAGGCTTTTTTTATTACCTTCAAGTAAAATATGTAAACATCAGGACACTGGTCAAAGTCATGGTCCCCATAATCTTTTAATGAGTTCATTCTATATATATTGATATATTGAAAGCTGATGGGCATGTAACCAAAGGTATTGAAACCTTTTAACTGTGATGGTCAAATTCCAATTTTGGATAATCCAGGAATATGACTAAGAGCATGGGAAAGGGCCAGGACAAAACAGAACAAATATAGTAGTTACATTATGGATATTTTTTCCATCACGTCTTCAAATGGAACTCTCACCTATGGGTGTCTGATCAGGAATAAATGTCATTGCAAAGGTTTCATGTCTACAAACTACCGTTGAATCCTATGCAACACCCTACTTGTGCATTCCAATTCAGTTCAGTTCTATGTAGAACAGTGTTTCTCAGCCTGGGGGTCAGGACCCCTGGGAGGTTGCAAGAGGGGTTTCAGAGAAGTCACCAAAAACATCAGAAAACACATATTTTTGATAGTTTTAGGAACCCCTTTGGCAAAGAAGGCTCAAGATCTCCCCACCTGTCCTTCTGTTCCTTTTTGGAAACAGCAAATCCTCCCACCAAAAGTCGTCCTCCTGCTGTGATTGGCCGGCATCTCAGCTGGCCTCTCAGCTAAGGGGAGGGCTGTTTCTGAGACTCCAAGTGGAGAGGATCTCACTCCCCAAGGACATTAAACATGCCCCAACTCTGGCAGTGTTTAAGAGGAGCCTGAAAATTTGGTTGTTCCAGTGTGCCTTCCCAGAATAAGGAACCCTAAGCAACATGTCCCTAATCACACTTTACTAATGATCTAGGATTGTCTGCTCACTACAATTCTCTCCAAATACCAATCCTAGTTATATGTCACCTTGTCATGCTCAGTATTTTAAATTTTTAATTATTACATTTGGCCCTGCCATAGGTTTTTAATGCGTCATGGTGTTACTGTTATTATTTATTGCTTTGTTTATGTGTTTATTTATTGTCTGTATTGCTGTGTTGTTTTATTGATGTATTTGGGCTCAGCCTCTTGTAAGCCGCATTGAGTACTCCGGGAGATGGTAGTGCGGTATAAATAAAGGTTTATTATTATTATTATAGAAGGGAGAGCAGGTGTGCTCAGCACATAGCAATGTGGTGCACATGCGCAGGCGAGGGAGAGTGCATGCGGCTGGAAGGATTGGATCCCCAGCCCCATCAGTATTCAAATTTGGGCATATCGGGTATTTGTGTCAAATTTGGTTCAGTTAACGAAAATATATCCTGCACATCAGATATTGACATTACGATTCATAACAGTAACAAAATTAAAGTTATGAAGTCACAATGAAAATAATGTTATGGTTGGGTGTCACTACAACATGAGGAAATGTATTAAGTAGTTACGGCTTTGGCAAGGTTGAGAACCACTGATGTAGAATGTCAGATCAATGATCAATGATCAGAGATAACACTAGAAGATGCTTGTGGGTAGAATGGGGTGGGCACCATGGGTTAGAGGTACCCCATTCTTGATATTAATAATCACTGAATTGATTATCTACATTGCCGTCTCAAGTGATCAACACACTTTTGTCAAATATCGTAACTTGATAAGGAATAACTTGGCTAAACATTGTTTTTTTTTCTCTGCCTTGGTTGATACAATGAAACAAGTGGTTATATGGATATTGTGTTACATGACTGCTTTTTCGTTTTTCCATTTCTTTCAATTGTCATCATAATTTATCCACCATCCTATAGGATTTACGGGTGTATATTTATTGTGCAATGATGGGAAAATATGAGTTGTTTTGCCCACACTGTACTATTTTCATTCATCTGAAAATGGGAACCATATTCAATCATGTCCATTCATTCATTCATTTGAGCTTAAGGGACTCATCTTCAACCACTGGTGGTAGAGCTAATTTCTGCAGTCACAGCTGCCATTTTATTAAGTGTATCTGGACATTTTGTCATATAAGATCATTTGGGCTGGAATATTAGCAGACATCGGTAATGCCCTTTCTGTGGCAGCTCCCATTCAGCCCCAAACCCAATAAGATATCAAAATGCTCAAATAAATTATAAAGCAATAAAAAGGCTATTGACAATCATGACTACAGAAATAAGCTCCATAATTATTGTTGCCACAGGTAGTAGCAAAAATACAACTTTAAACAAATGAAAGAAAGTAAAGAAATGAATGTAGCTAAAACAAATAATTTATGAAATGAATGTGATTCTAATGAATAAATTACCAGGTGAAAGCCGAGTTTCATAATGAAAATGAATGAGTAATGAAATTAGGAAGGGAGAACTTTACATAGACCGTAGTCTTTGTTTTTCAGTGTTCAGTAAATTCCAAATAACTTTTATTTACATATGCGTGTTTCATTGGGGAATCCCAACAGCATTACTTGAGAGTAAGGACCAGCCCAGTGAGTTATGATTAAATCACACCGAAACAATAGAAAATGACTTTATCATAGCTCCATTTAAATGAACGTGAAACATGATGAATATTTCCTGAATTGAATTAAATGTCTGTTAAAATATTAATGCTTCAATTATATTACATTTACTTAATCAAGCGCAATATCTACCATAGGACCAGTATGGAAGTATGTCTTTTTTACCTTCCACGTAAACAGTATTAACTTTTGAATGATGTCACATTTCTGTGACCAAGTGAATACAACCAAGTCTTGACATTAGACAAAGTGAGACCCCATCTACACAATGCAGTTTAATAATGTAGTTTAACTGCATTGAATTGCATTATATGGCAGTGTAGACTCATATAACTCAGTTCAATGCAGTTAAACCACATTCTGAAATTTCATTTTATGGAGCCTGAGACAGGACCTTCACATAGCAGATGCTTGGAAAATAGCAGCAAGGTGTTAAGAGAAAAAAGCTAGACATCACACATAACCAGGGTCGGCTCAACCCATTATGCAAAGTAAGCATTTGCAGTATAGTTGATTTTGCCCAGGGGCGCTTTTGAGGCACTCTTGGGGGAAAATAGACCTTGACATATGCGAGTTGTAGTTATTGGGATGTATAGTTCACCTACAGTCAAATAGCATTCTGAACTCCAGCAATGATGGAATTGAACCAAATATGGCACACAGAACTCCCACGACAAACAGAAAATATATATCAGTGATTGGCTGGGGAGGGGGGGGGGGCAAAATACTGTTTGCTTACAGTTGAAAATTACCTAGGGCCGCCTCTGCACATAACATGGCCTACCCCAACTAGTCCTGTTTGTAGAATGGGAAGGACCACTATATTTTTGAAAAAATGACCTTTTCATTCTCTATTTTTTTCTACTTTTTCTGAAACAGAATATGTGGATCCAACTCTGATGCAACCGCAACTTTCTTCCAAAATATCAATGGGCTAATGTTACCATATGTCCTTCAGAACAAGATTGGGTCTTATATTAGTTTTTGCTCCAAAAGACATGTTAGGGCTTATTCTCTGGGGGTGTCTTAATTCATGTTCAACAATCTATATTTATTCACTTAGTCATGTACAAAAATCTTATTTTGGAGATAGGGCTTATTATTACAAGCATCCTGAGAAATCATGCTTGGGACTATTTTCCGGTTAGGCCTTATTTTCAGGGAAACAGGGTATTAAACTGTATACAGCAAACTAATAAACAATATTCACTGGTTTTGCACATGATTCCCCAGCCAATCCAACTCAATAGCAGGAACCACAATTCTGCAACAATATGGCAGATAAACCAATTCCAGCTAGATTACAATATAAACTATGCTCATCTGCGACAGGGAGGATGCAATCCCCTTGTTGCAACAGCTCCAGTAACTGCCAGTTTGTTCCTGGGCACAATGAAAAGTGCTGGTGATGACCTATCAAACTCTGTACAGTTCAGATCCAAGCTATTTAGCAGATCTTTCAGTAGAATCCAGCCTGAATCTAGATAATCAGGAGAGGGTTGTTTTTCCCCCGGAGTCTCCCATTTGGTATCAGCCATTGGTTGAGGTTCTGGGTTTGAGCCTGCCACTTTTGGACTCCCGCTTGCTGAGGTGTTCCAGCGAGTGTCTCTGTAGGTCTTAGATAACTATGTCTTGGCACCACAAAATGCAGAGCCAATCTTAAGAAATGGGGCTACAAAGTGGAATCCACGACATGTGAGTGTGGGGAAGAGCAAACCACTGATCACCTGCTGCAATGCAACCTGAGCCCTGCTACATTCACAATGGAGGACCTCCTTGCAGCAACACCAGAGGCACTCCAAATGGCCAGATACTGGTCAAAGGACATTTAATCAACTACCAAGCTTGCAAATTTTGTGTTTTGTCTGTCTGTTTGTTTGTTTGTTTTGTTCTGTTAGAAATGTAATACAATTGTCTGGCTGCCCCTGACACAATAAATAAATAAATTGCCATCAGAAGTACAGTTAGTGGGAACCTGAGAAAGGATCTTCTTGGTAGCTGCCCCTTGACTCTTGAACTTCATTTCTGGGAAGTCCAAAGTAATCCTCTTCTTTTGTTCTCCTGGCAACAAACTAAAACATTTTTATTCTGGAGGCTTTTAAAATGGAAAGGTTTTACAGGACAAGACAGAGGGTTTTGTGTAAGCTGCTTTGGATTTCAATTCTGAGAAAAAAGCAGGGTGGTAATAATAATAATAATAATAATAATAATAATAATAATAATAATAATAATAATAATAAAGGATTTAAAATAGAACTGCAAAGACTCTGGCACAAGCCAGTAAAGGTGGTCCCAGTGGTGATCAGCACATTGGGTGCAGTGTCTAAAGACCTTGGTCTGCACTTAAAAACAATTGGTGCTGACAAAATTGTCAGCTGCAAAAGGCCACATGCACTTCGCCAATACGAAACAAAGTCCTAGACATTTGGGAAGTGTCCGACGTGTGCTCAAATACAAAAGCCAGCATAGTGATCTTGTTTGCTGTGTACTAATCTTGTTATGTATCTAATAATAATAATCATAAAATCATAATAATAATCATAATACCATGCTATCATAGTGACAAAAATGCAATGCATTGATTTTTCTCTAACAATATGGGCTAACACATCCTTTCCTAGGCACATAAACTTCCCTTTGTACCATAGAAGCTTTGTTTTTTTTTCAAGAGTAACAGCAGCACTAAAGTTTTATAAGCAACAGTGCCAGAACAAGCTCTTCTTGGGGATTTGTGCTAGCTGACAAAATTCAATCCCTTTTCCCTCTTTCTGCTCAGATAGCTCTGCATTGAGTAAAAAGCAAGCTACTTGAACACCTTCGGATAAGGAGGTTAAGCGATAGATTTGTTTACAGTTCTGTTTCTGTTACCGTTCTGGAATGGGTGTGTTCCTATATGGATGAAATGAAATGTTTCCATAGTATACAATGTGGCTACCCTAGATTTTGGGTCAGTCTCTATCCTCCTCTATGAAAGGCCTGTGTCCTGTAATTGCTATGGAGGTTTCCCTGCAAGAATAGTACATTCAGCGGAATTATTGCTCTCGTCCCCCACCATCATTTCAGCTCTGCATTTGGTATTGTAAATAAAGCCCTGTGATCATTTTTGCCAAACATGTTGTGGTGGTGAATTACTGGGAGGCAGGTTAAATGAGAATGTAGGAGAATGCCTTTATTTAATGTGCCATTTCCTGCAATCTCTTGAGAGATTTTGTTATGAGAACGGTTTAATGGTGTGCCATTTTCTATTTCATGTTTTTCAGGAGAGTCTGAATGTTTGATCTACAGCATGAATTATGATGTGAGCCTGCAGCATTTTGATTTTCAAAATTATCTACTTTTTAGACATTATGCTTTATTTCTTGAGCTGCTGTATGCCTCTCACACCAATTATTTAGGTAATGAATGAAAAACTAGAAGGGGGGAAGAGGCACACATTTTTATGACATTTTTATAGATGTTATTCTAATAATGTCCATATTTATCACATTCTTCTGATTGTGATTTTTAATTAGATTTGTAAAAGCTAAAGGCAAATATACTTGCATATATATATCATGGGTCTTCTGCTGAAAAAAAGGAATTTTGTATCAAAATTCTCTCCCAATCACACATTGCAATTACTTTTTGGTTCCTAGGCCTCATCAGCAGCTTGAAACTCCATTATATAGTCAGTGTATACTGATATAAGGGAGCCCCCGGTGGTGCAGTGGGTTAAAGCGCTGAGCTGCTGAGCTTGTTGACTGAAAGGTCGCAGGTTCGATTCCGGGGAGCGGCGTGAGCTTCCGCTGCCAGCCCTAGCTTCTGCCAACCTAGCAGTTCGAAAACATGCAAATGTGAGTAGATCAATAGGTACCGCTCTGGCGGGAAGGTAACGGTGCTCCATGCAGTCATGCCGGCCACATGACCTTGGAGGTGTCTATGGACAATGCCGGCTCTTCGGCCTAGAAATGGAGATGAGCACCACACCCAGAGTCAGACATGACTAGACTTAATGTCAGGGGACAACTTTTACCTATACTGATATAATGCAGTTTAACTAACTTGAACCACATTATATGAATCTGCACTCATATAAAGTGATTTCAAAATGCATCATATTGGCAGTGTAGATTTGCACCCTAGCCACATTACCTTAAGAACACCCCAATAGGGCAATAATACAGTTTGACACCACTTTAAGTACTATGGTACAATGCTTAGAATCCTGGTATTTGTAGTTTAATGAAGCATCGGCACACATAGAATCATATAATTGGTAGAGACCACATGGGCCATCCAGTCCAACCCCCCATGTCCTAAAAACACAATCAAAGTACCCCTGACAGATGGCCACTCTGCCTCTATTTAAAACCTCCAAAGAAAGAGTTTCACCACATTCTGAGGCAGAGAGTTCCACTGCTGAACAGCTCTTACAGTCAGGAAGTTCTTCCTAATGTTCAGGTGGGATCTTCTTTCCTGTAATTTGAACCCATTGATCTGAATCCTTGTCTTCAGTAGGGTGGTGCATGTATCCATTTTGAAAAATGAGCTCAGGCTGGATCAACTTGTTCAGCTCTTTTGGCCAGCTGTAAAGGCACAGATGCCACCACCATGGTTTACAGGAGGGAGGGGATAACCTGACTCCCTTGAGTCCCCACAGGGAGAATTCAATTCCTCCCCAGGAGATTAAAGGATGCTAGAAGCAGGGGTTTAAGACTGGTGCTTTAACCCAGGGCTATCTGAAGCAGATTAAAGCAAAGGACGCCAGAAGCAAGGGTCTGATGCCCTACAAATTACAGAAAGGGGAGCCTCGTAAGTTCCCCACTGCCACCGATGGGCCAGATCTTCCAGGATCTTTCAGCTGCCAAACTGAAAAATTGATCCTCCCCATGCCCCCAGATGAATTTGGAGACTCCCAAAAAACAGATTGGGGGGGGGGGCACGAAATCTGGACACTGAAAATGGCACGGGGGTTAACTGAATTGCACAACCCTAGTCTTCAGGGCAGCAGAAATAAGCCTGCTCCCTCTTCTTTATGACATCCTTTCCAAAAAAAATTAAACTCTTTTACAGAAAGAGCTCAAATTACAACTACTGAGCCATGGCAGCTGCAATGGTGGCAAAGTGCATTCATTCTATAGTGTAGATGCACTCTTACACACAGACACACATTCTGCAGGGTTGACTGAAATGGTTGTCCTAATGCATTCTTGTGTCCCACTGAAATCAACAGAGCTTAATCCATTACTATAGCTGGAGGACACATTATGTAAATGCATGGGCAAGACCCTGAAAATCAAAGTTGACTATAATAGCCATAAACCAAATGACCCTGAGTACTGTCAGGTTTGATCTAAGTTAAATGCAAATATCGCTAGAATTGATAAATTGCTTGCTCTAATTTCTTTCTTCTACTACTTTTTTAAATGACCTTTTCCTTCTACCTGTGTCAAAAACTATATAGTGGAGAGTGTCAGAAAATGTATTTATTTAGCACCGCTTTACACTTCATCTTGACTTTTTCCCTGTTTCGGTTTTTCTTAAAGGTGAAGAACTAGAGATAGAAGCTGACCTTTAATGCAGACAAAAATGAGAGACTTAGCACTTCAGTCACTTAATCCTGATACGGCCACCAGAAGCAGTTATGCCAAGAAGGGAAATGATGAAATATTTTTTGAGTTGGATAAGATAAGTGGGCACAGGCCACAGCAAGAAGTTCCCAATTGGCAGTTAGTTAAAATTCATAAAGTACTTTGATAATGGCAACTCCCTTGATTAAAGAACACTGTCGGCTACCATTTTTAGCTATAGATATAGTAAATAAAAGCATTTAGGTATGTGACAGCTGTGCCTGTTAGATAAGGAAAGCATTGTGAAACAGTGGAGAAGTAATTTTCCTGCAATTTATTTATAGTTACCCTGGTGAAGGGGGTAGGGAAGGTGGGTAAAAATCAATCCCAGCATTTGGAAAGAAAATTCAATATTTATATGATAAACAGTGCGAATTGCTACGATGTTACAATCTTTCCACTTCATTCTCCACTTTTTCTAGATATTAATCTGCATGAGGATGAATTCTCAGGGATAGCCAAAGAGGTTTGGGGGACTACAAGTCAAGATGTCAGAAAGAAGGCTGCCCATTTGATAGCAGCTATTTGTCTTTGGATGCAGCAGGGATTGAAAAGTCTGGCCTGGCTGTGTAATGAGACAGGTAAAGGGGGAAAACTTCAGGCAGCAGATATGGAGCATCATGAAAAATAAGCATGTTGCTATTTGATCATTTTTTTTCTTACTGCCAAGGATGGGGAGAACTTTTTTGGAAGTGTTTGTCTAATGTTCTAAAAGTAACTAATGATGCAACTTGGTGAGCTTTGAATAATATGCACTTTATCATTAGTGGATATGGGTTGCAATTTGTTTTTTCTCTTTTTGACAGCACAGTGCAATAGATTCTCAGTTGACCGGAACTCAAGCAACCAATACTCTCAAACAAATAAAACTAAAAATACAGATATAAGACAGTAAAAAAATGGGTTGCGATAAATTACGTTTGTATTTATTTGTATTTATTTGCTTTAATTACTATGTTTCACTGTTAACGTCAAGTCAATACAGACTTTACAATATGACACAGTGAGGGACATAGTATTACTTAGACCTATTTTTAATAGTAACTCTCCAACAACCAGAAACTACATTCACCCAGCATCTACCAATCCCCATGGGTGCTGGTTAACTAAGGCTGGATTGGCACTGTCCTATATCCCAGGATCTGATTCCTGGTTATCTACTTATCCCTTAATATCTGGCTGTGTAGACTCATATAATCCAATTCAAAGAAGATTGTTGAAGCCTGGTCTGAGGAGGAGAGGGACCCTTTGGTGGTGGAGTCTTGTGCTCCTGAATTGGAATCTGAATTGGAGCACACCCCTCCTGTAGTGCCTCAGGTAGAAAGTAACTCTTCACTAGATGATGGGAATTGCCTTAAAGACAGATCTGCTTTGAGAATGTTTGCCATGAAACACTGCCACAAGCTCTTTCTAACCGTGAGAAAGAGGCAAGGGAAATGGAAGATGCTGGGTTGTTGCCTATAACAGCACCTCCAGTTACAGAGAGATAGTGCCAAGAAAAGGCAATTAAGGTTTTCCCAGCATTTGAAAGATAAACAGCAGGAATCTAGGTGTTAGACTGATAGTGTCTCCACAGGAATGAATTTGGTTTCTTCAGTTAGCACCTTGAGTTGTTCTATTTGAGAGCAACTTTGAATTTTCAAGAGAAATTCACCTTGTTCATGTGCTCTGGGACAGAAGCTTCTGGCCTTGTTTTCATGTCATATTTTTCTTGCTTGGTATTAGGGAATTATAGTTGTTCTTTGTCTAAGTTCTATGGATTTTTGGCTTTACTTTTAGTATTGGTCTCTGCGTTTCTTTGCATCAAGAATATTATGACTAACCTATATTTTGGAATGATTTTTGAAGGCAGTATTTTTTATACACTTTACACTTCTGCCTTTTATGCATGCTTTGGAAATACTTTGCTATTTTGTATTCTGGAATGTACTATTGAACTAGTTTTTCTATAATAAACTTTAAATCAGTTGATTGATTCAAGTTGGTTGGGCTATATTTGGACAAATTAGCTCTTCATTTTGGGTGCAAAGGTGTCAAATAGGTGGCTGGCCTGCAGCAAAGATAATCTGAGATCAGATCCTGGGATATAGGGAAAAGTAGATCCAGCCTAAAAGTCTACTGTATATGGTATTGCCCTAAAAACAGTAATTACCAGTGACCCGGCTATGGTTAAAGCCTCTTCAACCCACTTAGACAACAGGTTTATTCATACAGAAACACTATTGCCTTTTACAATGACCCATGGAACTTCTATCCACAGTTTCACTTACCTGAGCCTTGTGGTCTCTAAGAATTGAATAGTTCTTCCAGGTTATTTTATGGTATATGTACCCTATAAAGCACTGTAGAGTTCCATTGAATATGGCAAATTCTTCGAAAAGGATACCTCTCAAAAATCTCTAGGTTCTTTAGTGCAACTCTATGGTATGTTAGGAGTGAAAGTGAGATATTTAATGGTGTTAGATTGTATCCATCACTGTGTCTTGAATATATCTCCCATATGGGGTCTTAATGTTTTTGGAAAAAAAGCTCTTCCTCCTAAAATATGAAATTGCTGAGGGGAGAGAGATATTGTATTCACTGTCCAGGCACAACTTCATACTCTTGACCCCTGCTAAAATGAAAAAGAAATGTAGAAGAGATCCTCACAAATAGGTTATGGTGGAATTGCCTTCCTTTCATTGTCATCTATTTAGTAATTAGCAACTTTCTTGGGTGCTCATGCTTCCTCAAAACATTATGGTGTTCTTGGATGAGCTTTCCTTTGATGTCTGAAAGGTATAGTAGTGGCTTATTAGAGATCTAATATTAAAGTGAGGTTCACAGAGTCTTTCCATATTAGACAGTGGACACAGGAGAATATGAGATGGTGGCTGTAACAGTATCATAT
The DNA here is from genome assembly GCF_025583915.1 of Anolis sagrei ordinatus. NCBI lineage: Eukaryota > Metazoa > Chordata > Lepidosauria > Squamata > Anolidae > Anolis > Anolis sagrei. The sequence continues at coordinate 136,479,467 of NW_026847549.1, forward strand.
AAAAACTCATTGCACTCCTCCAGAGACTAGGGTCTAATTATTTAATGTTTAAGAAACTTTGCATAGAAAAATGCCCAGACTCTACAGCTGCTGGGCATTTTGTAGGAAGCTGTGTGTTGTTGTTAAATGAAGATAATTCTTTCCAAGTGGATTTCTCAAATAAGGAAATGTGGGCAGTGGAATAAGCTGTCAATTGCAGGAGAAATGTGCAACAGAAAACAGAAAACAAACTACCCTGTGCCACCTTGATAAGGTAATCTTTAAAAAACACCACCAAAAGAAATTCTAAATTGCCAAATAGAAGCTTTTTTAAAAAAATCAAAGATAAGGTTAAAATAAGGGAAACAAAATCAGGAAATTTCAGGACACTAGGTACTTGCAAATGTTGTTGTTCATTCGTTCAGTCGTCTCCGACTCTTCGTGACCTCATGGACCAGCCTACGCCAGAGCTACCTGTCGGCCGTTACCACCCCCAGCTCCCTCAAGGTCAGTCCAGTCACTTCAAGGATGCCATCCATCCATCTTGCCCTTGGTCGGCCCCTCTTCTTTTGCCTTCCACTTTCCCCAGCATAATTGTCTTCTCTAGGCTTTCCTGTCTCCTCATGATGTGGCCAAAGTACTTCAACTTTGTCTCTAGTATCTTTCCCTCCAGTGAGCAGTCGGGCTTTATTTCCTGGAGGATGGACTGGTTGGATCTTCTCACAGTCCAAGGCACTCTCAGCACTTTCCTCCAACACCACAGCTCAAAAGCATCGATCTTCCTTCGCTCAGCCTTCCCTAAGGTCCAGCTCTCACATCCGTAGGTTACTACAGGGAAGACCATGGCTTTGACTAGGCAATGGATCTTGGTTGCCAGTCTGATGTCTCTACTCTTCACTATTTTATCGAGATTGGACATTGCTCTCCTCCCAAGAAGGAAGCGTCTTCTGATTTCCTGGCTACAGTCTGCATCTGCAGTCATCTTTGCACCTAGAAATACAAAGTCTGTCACGGCCTCCACATTTTCTCCCTCTATTTCCAGTTGTCAATCATTCTTGTTGCCATAATCTTGGTTTTTTTGACGTTTAGCTGCAACCCAGCTTTTGCGCTTTCTTCTTTCACCTTGATTAGAAGGCTCCTCAGCTCCTCCTCGCTTTCGGCCATCAGGTGGTGTCATCTGCATATCTGAGGTTGTTAATGTTTCTTCCAGCAATTTTCACCCCAGCTTTGCATTCATCAAGCCCCGCACATCGCATGATGTGTTCTGCATACAAGTTAAAAAGATTGGGTGAGAGTATGCAGCCTTGCCGTACGCCTTTCCCAATCTTGAACCAGTCTGTTGTTCCGTGGTCAGTTCTTACTGTTGCTACTTGGTCCTTGTACAGATTCCTCAGGAGAGAGACAAGGTGGCTTGGGATGCCCATCCCACTAAGAACTTGCCACAATTTATTATGATCCACACAGTCAAAGGCTTTAGAATAGTCAATGAAGCAGAAGTAGATGTTTTTCTGAAACTCCCTGCCTTTCTCCATTATCCAGCGGATATTGGCAATTTGGTCTCTCGTTCCTCTACCTTTTCTAAACCCAGCTTGACCATCTGGCAACTCTCTCTCCATGTATTGCTGGAGTCTTCCTTGCAGGATCTTGAGCATTACCTTACTGGCATGAGAAATAAGGGCCACTGTACGGAAGTTTGAGCAGTCTTTCGCATTTCCCTTTTTTGTTATGGGGATATAAGTTGATTTTTTCCAGTCTGATGGCCATTCTCATTCTCCCGACTGCTCATTGAAGTGAAGGATATTAAAAGCTAAGATTAACTATTTTCGCCATGTAATGAGAAGACAGGAAACCTTAGAGAAGACAATGATGCAAATATATATATGAAGACTAAGGATCCTTTCACCTTTTCCATTTTACAATTCCATTTTAACTTCTATGGCTGCAGCCTATTGAAACAGAAATATGCTTGCCTTTACTACCAATGTGAGGATCCCACATGTTTCAACCATGGCAGCAACATGGAATCATAATTTATATGAGAATGTGCTTAGTGGAAACAATATCCAAGTGGGACTTGCAAATATCTGGCTAACTTTGGGGAGGTTGAGATAGGAACAGAAAAACCCTCATAGGGAGATAGAGTACTGTATAAATATTTTGTGCAGGATGGAGAAAGAGAAGCTTATATCTAATGAGCAGTTTGGAGTCTGACATGAGCCAATTAGACATGTGGGAGAGTTAATTGGGTTAGAGATGGAGACCAGAATGTAAATAACTTTGTTACCGCAGACATGGCAAGTGGGTGAGGGAGAAAAAGGCGGGAAAGGAAACGAAGAAATCAAGAGTTAAATGCAGATATACCCTCCCCTGAAGTGATTACATAGAAGAAGCCATTTCTTCAGGTATCCATTTTTATCTTAGTGTTCAGTGTTCAAACCAGATCCCCAGGTTTTTGCATTAAATCCTTCCCTACTGATATAGTTTGCTGTCTAGAGAATTGGTTCTTCAGAGTAACGTTATGATGTGAATCTCACATCAATAATATAAGACATCCTACAATATTGCTTTTGAACTCTGGTGTTGGAGGAAAGTTCTGAGAGTGCATTGGACCATGAGGAGATCCAACCAGTGCAGGAAATAAAGCCCGACTGCTCATTGAAGTGAAGGATATTAAAAGCTAAGATTAACTATTTTCGCCATGTAATGAGAAGACAGGAAACCTTAGAGAAGACAATGATGCTGGGGAAAATTGAAGGAAAAAGGAAGAGGGGCCGACCAAGGACAAGATGGATGGATGGTATCCTTGAAGGAGCTGGGGGAGGTGATGGCTGACAGGGAGCACTGGCATGGGCTGGTCCATGAGGTCACAAAGAGTCAGAAGCGACTGAACAAATGAACAACAAACAATATTGCACCTCTGTCAGGCAACATTGTACTTCATTAGATTAAACCCTTTTCAGTTCCCAGGTGTTAGAGAGTTACACAAAACAGCAATGAGCCTCAAAATTTTGATAATGTCATGAACCCATCCCAGAGCTTTTCCATTGAGCATCCCATACTCTAAATGCTTGGGACCAGAAGTATTTGGGATTTCTGCTCTTTTCAGATTTTGGAATATGTGTATTTGCTGTATGATGTACACAATGTCTAAAAGATGTAACCTATGTCTAACACACAATTCATTTATAGACTTCATCCCACAAGTGGGTGGAAAGCGGAAGCAACCATCTTCCCACCTTCCCCATGACTGAGGTCTTCTGGGATGGCCAGCCATCCCATGACTTAACCCAGCTTTCCTTGTTTTCTCCCATTTTTCTTTTTAGTCTAACTCCTGAAAATGCAGTCTGGGATCCATTTCCATGCACTGTGGAAACAGAGCCATTTAGAGTCCCACCAGAAGTGTCATTACATCATGTGATGGCCTCAGTGGGATTCCAATTTTAAAGTGTGTAGAAACAGGGAATTTTTTTACATGTGTTTCATATATAGCTTATACACACAGCCTGAATGTACTTTTATTCAATCGTTTGTCCATGAAACAAAGTTTGTGTATGTTGAACCATCAGAAAGTAAAGATGGAAATATCTCAGTCACCTATGTAGACACTTTTGGATTTTTGAGTATTTTAAATTTTAGAATTCTGCATAAGGAATGTTCAACCTGTACTGGGGAAAAAAGAAACCCAATGTTGCATTAAGACTTTCTACTCCAACATGGAACTCTGAATGGGTTTTGTAGAGTGACTTTATTTTCTAAGGAAAATCCATGCATCTCATGGCATGACTGCCAGCGTATTCCAGCACATAGTGTGGAAAGCTCAGTTAGAAAACTTTTTCCAAAGCAACCAAAGGAGAGTTCTGTTGTATTGCTCTGTTCTCCTTCTGTTACATTAGATGCCATATTGTCAGCAGGAGTAAAAAAAAATCTCTGCTTGCTATCTCCAGCAACATATAATTGGATTGTACCACAAGAAAAAAAGGGGAGATGATTAATAAAGAGGGGTATTTGGATATCTATAATAAAATGCTGTCTTTTGCTAGAAGTGTTGGGGATTTCTGCATTTTTAAGTATCTCATTGGCCATTTACAAAGTGATCCTTTCTATTGAAAAGCACAGTACATTTCAAGGTGGAAAATATCTAAGTCTTGATTGCTTGGTTATCCTTCTTTTTCAAAATCTATTTTCTTTTTCAGCTACAGTTGCCCAGCTAGAGAGGATAAAAGACTAAGAAAGGAGCAATTGTTGTTCTTCCTCTGACAATGTAGTTATGAAATGAGAAAGGAAGAGAAAGAATGTTCCTTCCAAGCAAAAAAGAAATATGTTACTTTTTCCAAACACCTCATAACGTGTTTGAACAATGATACTCCTGTTGCCAATATAAGATGCCTCCAAAGGTATAAAGCGGGTTCTTTCCCCCCTATGAATTATTCTTTTTCAATAGTTTAGCTGTAACTCTAGAATTATCATCCCTGTTGGGTCACAACTGTTTTATTGTCAGGCTATATTATCACATAAATATTCCAGAACTGAAGCTAAAGATTGGGCTGGTTTTAACACAACCATATTTTTAAAACTTCAGCTTATCTCATTGGTAGCATCTGCACACTTCTCCTCTTTTTCTTTTCTTTTTTCAGAGCTTGTCTACACTGATATAAAATCACACTCACATCATAGCTTCTGCAATCCAGACACATAATGTTCTTGAAAATTTACAATTCTTGGGACTTTAATCCAGTTTAAAACATAGTGTTGTATTCTACAGGTTTCCAGAAATTAAGATTTTTTTGGCATGTGGCTGTAGGGAAGAGTTACTGGTAGGTGGAATAAGTTGTGGGGAGGTGACATGAGCCAGGTGCAAAACTGATCAGTCCTGCCAGGAACTGTTTTTTTTTTCTCAGTCTGAATTTTCAATTTCAGGTTTGTCAGCATAATCAATCTTTTTATTTGTTTGTTTCAGAAAGTGTTTGTGTGTAGATATCTGCATATCAGTGTATCAGTATTACAACCTCTTCAGACAGGGTGCTTTTGGGTGGCATACACTGGTTGATCTTCCCTTTTGCAATGGGGCCCACTGGGTCCCATCCCATGATGTAGAGCCACTTCCAGCAGGGTTCCATCATGAAAGGGAAGGTCAACTGGAGTATGCTGCCATGGCAGCAACATGGGAGACATGCTATGTTGAAATGAGATCAACAGGGGAAGCTCATCAGCCAACACTTCCTCTCCCCCATGAGATGGGGTAACAGGTGATTTGGATAATGTGGGGCATGTTTTGATGGGTTCCCCATGCCCACCAATGGGCACTGCTGGATTCACCACAATGTGTTGTTATTCCAAGGGGCCCGTCTGATGAAGTCACAAGTGCACCCCTGCTTAACAGGAAATACAAATATTTGTATGCATGATGGGGATAAAAAGTGATGAGTGGCTAAAAAAATTCAGATCATTGGAGAACATTTAACTGAAGTGAGTTCACAGGGGAAATGTGTGAATGGTTATGGCAATCTCGCCACAATGAGTGTGATGCATGGAGCATTAATGGGATCCCTGCAAGATCACTGAAGACTGGGATATGATGGTAAGAAACAAGTTGATTTTATTAGTATAGACAAACCTCCAGGTTCCTTTTGAGAAAGAATAAATAAATGATTGATCCCTAGTTAAATCTAAGCATGGAAGTTAAAGATGAGAATTCTTGGAGGCAATTGTTAAGGGGCCTGAGAGAGAGTCTGTTAAGATGAAAAAGGTAGTAAGAGGACTCAGGGCTCAGATAAATGATTTTAATTAAATAGAGAGAGAAAACAGAATTAGTGGAATAAATGATGTTACCTGAAATCATAACATCGCCTTCTGAGTACTATTTTCCTACTTCTGCTTTTGTCATTACATATTCTTCTACTACTACTATTAGTAGCATTTGGAGTCATTTGGGTTCAAGTAGCGGAGCTTGGTAAACCAACATTTATAACGGTTCCAAAGAGTCAGTGACTCAGTGCTCATTGGGGTCAACAACCGGATTTAGGTCTTGCTCTTTTCAAACAAATAGCATGAATAAATGTAACAAAATGGGAATTTGTAGTTGAATCTTTTGCCTGCCAAAGTTTACAGCATTCTTTTAATTGTACTCCAGAGGACTGTTTCAGAAATAAGACAAAGCATATGCTTAAGAACACTGTATATTGAAAGCTGGCATCCCATATGAATCTGTTAGACATTTTTCCTATAGATAATTTTCTTCCACATGGTAGTGATGGGTGGTTGTAGACTTTACTATATTGTCAATTATAGTTTCCAAAATTAGTCTCTTTAGAACTTCATAGGCAGTGATAAAAATGATATCTTTTCTCAGGTTTGGCTGAGCCATTTTCTAGCAACTATTTTCACCCATTTATTCAGAAAGGATATTTTAAAACATTTTCCCTGACAGTGGTCATTTTAATCTGACAATGAAACATGCAGCTGCCCTTTGAAAAAAATAATCTCCAAACAAACAGCTTTCAGCAAGAAAAGCAAATATAGTTTTGGAATGATATATCCACCCTTGAGAGCTGTGAGCAGAATAATCTTCAAGAGTTTTGTTTAGATGAGATTAGAATAATTCCACCATTCCCAGGACCTGAAATCATTTTATAGGCCAGCTCTGCATGCTGAAGTTGTGATATGCGTAATTAAGAAATTGTAGCAGGGCAAAAATGATAAAAGAGGTTAGTTCCAAGATTGCTTTTAGAGCTATATAAAACCGGTGCCAGCCAGTCTTATAGTGGTTTCATTTAGACAGCACCAAGACCAAAGTATTGGTCTTTACACGAGAAAAACAAAATATGCATAACTGTATTTTCTCACATTGCTCTTCTATATCTCCACTATATCACAAGTGTTTCTCAAGCTCTGGTCCACCAGATGTTTTGGACTTCAGCTCCTACAATTCCAAAACTGGCTGGGATTTCTGGGAGCTGAAGTCCAAAACACCTGGAGGAGCAGAGTTTGAGAAAGGTTTTTCATGTGGGTCAATCCTCCCAACCCCTTTATGTTCCTTTCCTTCTCTTGGTTGCCAGCCCTGTTGCTCAGATTATTTGGCATTTTTTCCTCCTCCTCCTCAAACTGGAAATATTGTTGTAGAAAACATGCCATAGGGACTATATGTCCTAAAGTGATCACATCCCATGTGAACTTAGAAGGGTCACTCATGCTTGGATAGAAGACTGTCAACAAATATCAGATGTCATAGGCTATATTTCAGAGGAAAGAACTGGCAAAACTACATCTGGGTATTGCCTGCCTAAGAAAACCCTATGAAATTCTGATGGGAATCAGGAGCTGTTAGGCTCAAAAATAACCCTCACTTGGGGTGATTCTACAAAAATATAGGGGAGTTCCAGAAGCACAGTACATATCCAGCTGAAGCTTTTGTGAACTTAGTAAGGATTAGTCTCCATTCAACAAGATGGAACAGGATTGTAGGAGCCACAACTTCATAGGTTCTAAAAATATATGTTTATTAAAGTCAAAAGAAATCCATTCTGGATAGAAAAGGTTTTTGCAGCTAACAAGCTTACTGAGCTATCTTCTAAGAAAAGAAAAAAGATAAAAATAACAAAACAGTATCCATGCAGCTACATCTGCATGACAATGAAGACAAAGCAAGAGAGAGACCAAAATGGAGAATGATCACATGGCCAAAACAGGGCAATAAAGCCAGAGCAATCATAATACCTTCAACGAGGAAGTTACCTCATCCTTCACAGCTATCACATTGCTAAGTATTCAAAGGGGGAGGAGATAGTGGCAAGTAAGAAGAGTGAAACAGACCCCTTTCAAAGCCCCTTCTGAGATAGGCATGCATATCTAGGCTAACTACTCATTGAGGGCTGGAGACTTGTGCAGTCAGGGATGAAACCCAACAAATTCATTGAGTCGCTATATGTCTTTAGGCAACTTGAAGACATGTGCATATACATACACAAATCTATGTTGTGCCCTAGTGGATTCATAATATTTATAGCTCTTAATGGATATTCTTGTTGTCTGTCTATCAGCAGTCACACTAATAAAATGAAGCCGAACATGGGCCATAAGTCACCCCATCTGGCTTTCTTCCAGGTCATTCCACAGTGCAAGCATGCCTATTAAGGGGCTCAGAATGGAAAGTTGGAAAGCACTTTATACTGTCTCAATAGAGACAGAAGTGGGAATATTTTAGTTCCTCAGCTGAGACATTCCAGTCACCTAGAATGGATTGGCTGAGGAATAGCGGTGTCATGCTTTTCTTCCTTCATGGCACAAAGTTGAAAAAATGAAAATATATCTACCACAGTGGATTTTCATGGATCAAATGAAAAGGGGGGATAGTCTGAGAAGGATGGTGATGGTGTAAGGACAGTGAAAAAGAAGCAAATGAGAGAGAATGGCATTGAAGTGTTCTTTGGAATGGGCTGGTTACACTATAAAGTCCTAAACGGTTCCGGCCCAGCTTACCTGGCCGAACGGATCTCTCCCTATGAACCATTCTTGGAGCTTACGATCATCTGAGGAGCTCTGTTCTAGATCCTGCCTCCTTTGCAGGTGCAACTGGCAGGGATGAGAGACAGGACCTTCTCAGTGGTGGCTCCTTGGCTGTGGAATTTCTGGGGATATTGAATAGCTGCCTAAGTGTAAGCCACCTTGAGTCCCCTCCAGGGTGGAGAAAGGCTGGGTAGAAATATTATAAATAAATAAATAAATAAATAAATAAATAAATAAATAAATAAATAAATAAATACACCCTTTGCTGATATAGAGCATTTGCAAACTTTCTTTAAAGGTATTCCGGCCCTCAGTCTGAAGGACATGACCTGTCCTAAAAAAGTTAAGAGACAGGCAGACATGTGAGTCTGTCAACCCTTTCTATGAGTCTATTCACTTCAACATACAGGGCTTTTTCTGGTGGCATATGCTGGTTAAGTCCTAGGACATCCACAGAGCCCATCAAACACCACAGAGGAACTTCCAGCAGGGCTCTGTGGATGTTCTAAGGAGGAGTTAGAGCATGCCACTGCCACAGCAACATGGAAGGCTTCCCATGTTGCTTAGGAAGCAGAAGTCAATGCTTCCCCCCATGAGATCAACTTCCTCAGGAGTCAGTCGGTGCAGGGCGTGGGGAGATGGGTTGCCCATGCTCCCCAACAAGGGTCGCTGGATTCACCATGATGCATGGCAATTCTGGTGGTTGAGTCATGAGGTTGCAAGGCTCCATTTACACTGCCAGATAAAATCTAGATTATCTGCTTTGAATTGGATTATATGGCAGTGTAGACTCATATAATCCAGTTCAAAGCAAAAAAAAATCTGGATTCTATCTAACAGTGAAGATGGGGTCTGAGATACAAGAATTCAATGTTCTAATTAAAAGGAACGAGGATAGATGACAGAGGAAAAGGTCTATTTAATCTCTTGGTAGATTACAGGATATATCATAGAGAGGGCTGTATTTTTCATTACTAGAAATGCAAATCCCATTGATTTTTTTATACACTCTATTTGGTCCAAGCAATCAGTTTTAGGACGTGCTACAGGCAATTGGTTCCAATGTATCATGTCTTTTAAAAATGTCCGTTAGCTTCTAAAGTATTCAGCATGAGTGAAAGCCTCTGGGTAAACACTAAATTGATAGTCAATGGGTGGCACTGCAATATTCATGTTGTGGGGAACACAACTGATAAACAGACCCCGTTTTAAACACACCTAGTTATATGAACTGTTCTCTGTTACTATTATCAAAGCAGAGACCCGGTTCAATAGAAGTGCTTTAAAAACGTAAGAAATGTTCAATGGAATGACAGGTAGTTATCTTAATCACTATGCTACCTTTCCCCTCAGATTAAGGGATTACACACAACACTTCAAGTAAGATTTAGATACTTGCAAACAGCAAGTTACAATTATCTTGTTTGACCGTCAGTCAAGCAGGTATTAAGCAATTGGATAATGTCCCCAAGCACTTGGAAAATTAAATCCTTTTATGCAGGCCTTCACTTGCTGCTAACAGTACGTCAAACTATTTAAAACTGTGTGATAGAATGCAAGTACATTTAGATATTACATAATAGGATTTGACGGTTGCCCTGTTCCTTTCCTCCAAAGGAGACTTGGAAAGAACATTGCTGATCTTGACTGACTGCACATTACATAAATCTCCCCCATGATTAGGGATAACTTAATCTGGAACCATTATGTGAAGTACTTTTGATTTTCATTCTAACACTTAGTACATTTCTGTGTATACTTACTCATCCTTCTCAACATTTCTCTCAAAGGGGGACCTTCAGTGTCCAGGATGTCTTTCCTATACATCAGACAAATTAAGGTGGCCACATCTCCAGGACACCTAGTAAAGCCAGGATTCAAAAAAACTTTCAGAGGAGACATCCAAAACAATGAATATACCTAGAGGCATACTCTATCAATGAATACATGAACCTACAATAGTTCAAATTAGATTATTGATAGATAATCTAAATCAGGGGTCCTCAAACTAAGGTCCGGGGGCCGTATACGGTCCTCCAAAGTCATTTACCCGGCTCTCGATCAGGGTCAACCTAAGTCTGAAACAACTTGGAATAAGATATGTGCAGTGTGCATAGGAATTTATTCATGATTTGTTCAAATTATAATCCAGCCCTCCAACAGTTTGAGGGACTGTGACCTGGCCCTTTAAAAAGTTTGAGGACCCCTGATCTAAATTGATAGCTCACCATGAATGTTGATGTCTCACTAGAATTTCAATCAAAATCTTGGCAACTTAGATCCTATGGATTGAAACTTTGACCATCTACATGGAAATCACATACCTTGCAATTAAGCTGAGGACTCTCTCCTCCAAAAAATGGGCAGTACCCTCCTGATACATCTACACTTTAAACTACCATAGCTCAAGGCTATTGATACATGGAAGCTGTAGTTTTTCCAAAGTCTCTAGTCTTTGGAGCCTCACCAACTACACACCCCATGATTTCATAGCATTGAGCCATGGCAGTTAAAGTGGAGTCAAACTGCATTAATTAATTCTATTGTGTTGTGTCATGTCATAGTTGGCCATCTTGAGCACTCTAGAACCTCTTGACACAGGGCATTTTAGCCTCGTTTTGCCACTTTTTATTGCACTTAGGATGGGGCCTATCACACAACGCATGGCAGGCCCCATCCACATTCCTTCCAAATTGAAGGTGCTTCCTTCAGCGCTACTTATTTATAGACCAGTTTATCAAATATTGTTGTAGGTAGCTCCAGCAGAGCTACCTGTACTTTCCTCCCCTTTTCCCTGTATGATGGGGAAAAGGGAGGTGGGGCAACACATGTTGCCATGAGTTACTGCCCTTTCTCCCATCTGATAGTGACAAGGTGCCAACACTCCCTGCCCTGTCCATTTCCAAACCACTGATATTTCTATGTACTTTCTGTGTCGGAAGAGAGGCTTTCCAGAGTGGTTACCAATCCTAATGAATGTTTCCTTAGCCCCCACACTTTCCCCTTGGCACAAGTATGCCTTAACCTACTAAGCTGAATTCACCCCTGTGGACAGACAAGCAATTTTGTCAGCAAGTCATGGTAGGAATATATCTTCTTATTTATAGACCAGTTTATCAAATGTGATGTCAGATTATGTAAATCAATAGAGAAAGGTGGAATACAGATTTTTTGTTTTTGGTATTACAGAGGTAGGTGTCAATGGAGGTTTCTTATGGAAGAAGCGCTGTTCCATGCCAAAAAACAGGACTGTAGTAGGGTATTCTCTAACCTTGAGTTTATTATGAGACACATAATAGAAACATTTATCACAATCTACAGTTGAATGACCATGTTTACTGCTTAATGCTAGATGTTATTGAAAGGTTACATTTCAGGAAATCTCTTACAGAAAATATTGCCATTGAAATGGCTTTTAAAACAGCTTCTGTTTTTTTTTATCTTTTGTTTCCTTTTACCAAACATTGAGCAAAAAGACCTTAATCCAAAAATTACAGTCAATTCAAACTTTATGTAAGGAAGGATTTGAAGAACCCATAACTCTTTTTAACACTTCTGCCATTCAGTTTGAATAGCATTCATACCACCAGTTCTTTTTTATGACTCAATTGGAAGGATTTTTCAAGGATGACTCCTTCCTCCAAAATATAGCCTACAGGACATGGTTTTCATTAGTAGTGCTCTCACCCAGGAATTAACAAGTGTTTATACTTCTTAGCCTCCATGGTCACAGATATTGGGTTGCACCTGGGATTCATGTATTTCACTTGGGGAAGCCTGAAGAGAACATTGTGGAGTGATGCTTGCCTCAGTTGATCCCATGCTAGGTTGCTCTCCCTTCTTAAACTCTTTGAAGTTCAATGCAGTTTAGAAACATTCTAGGTTAAATAACGTGGTCCTTTTTCAACCCAGGTTTCCGTGTCTTATTTCATTATCTCATGCTTGGTCATCAATGTGAAATAATCTCAAGAATTATTGGAAAAAAATATTTTACAGCATAATTTGCCCCCCCCCCCTCCATTCCTTTATCATAGTTTTCTTGTGTATAGTGCTTCCTACCAATCTTGTATTGATATTATTTATAGCAGGACTGGTATGAAGCCCAAATCAAATATTTTTGTCAACACAATAGTGAGCAGCAGAAACATAAATTTGGTGTGTACTATGCAGAAGCATGTTTCATACGCTTCCTCCTACGTTTCGTTTCCCTTCCCCATTACCCATTCCCCACACTGCATACTACTGCCAAGAGAAATAAGATCAAAAGTGGATATGTAGAGCTGCTCCCTGGATATTAGTGTAAACTCCATTGAACACTATATAATGTTTTCTGAATAAAGTCATACTGTGTTCAATTGAATGTATTCCCAGGCGTGTGCATAGGATTGCACCATACATCTAATCACATTAAATGTCCTGCAATCTGCATTTTGGCAACCTCACAGCTATTGTTTTGTAATAGCATTGATAAAACTTTGCTTGTTGTTAGTCAATATTCTTAGTCCTAAGATTCAGAGTGACTATTTTAGCATCAAAAAGCATTTTTTAAAAATTCCAAAATATTTGCTTTCTGATGTTATGCTGTATTTTGCCTGGAATAATGGTTACAGAATGTAAAAGTAAAGAAATCCATTTTAATTTTCTGGTTTGAAATATTACCTGTTTAAGAGTGAGCACCAATCATCCAATAGGTTATTCTAATTAACATTTCTATTTTTTCCCCTTGTCTATTTTCACATTGCTAGTTCATAGTTGTTATTTATTAAATAATCAAATAAAGATATTTTAAAACTTTTAAATTATGGGATTTTGGCATGGGAAATTATGAAACTCAGCATTTGCCACTTCTGAAACTGAGCAGACTAATGTCACATAGTGGAAATATGGGAACATTGCAGACAGGCCCAAAACACGGGACCTGTCACGGGTTTACCTGAAGCATCCAAATGATGCTTCAAGTAAACCTGAATTAACCGAGAGTATATGGGATTTTCCAGTTTACTGTGGATTAAAAAAAACACCTGGAAACTGGATTTTTCCAGTTACGGGCCATATAGGGGTTGACTTCCAGGGTCCCTTTCATGATCCCCAGGTTCAATCCCCACTGCGATCCTAGTTCTCCCCCCTCCCCCACCACCACCCAGAGAATGTCCAGGATTCAGGGCCTCAATTCTGGGAGGAACGGGGAACATATCCCAGTTCCACCTGGAATTGAGGCCTGTCTGGAACGGCCCTCAGGCTCGATCTACATCGCCCTATATACCAGATTATCTGGCATTGTAGATTCATATAATTAAGTTCAAAGCAGATAATCTAGGATCAGATCCTGGGATCTATACCTGTCGTGAACCAGAAGCCTTAAAGGAGCCAAACACATGTAAAAGGTCCAAACAAGGTTTATTAAAGTAACAAAAATAGCTTAGAAACATTTAACTCAGTGTATCTAGCAAAAAAACAAAGTCTGTAGCAAACTGCTATGCAAAAAACACAACTTGGAGTATAATCCGGTATAACAAAAAGTTCAAGCAAACTGCTTCAAAATCACAGAGTTCACAAAATACAAGGTAGCAAGGTGGAAGCAAGCAAAAACGTAGGCAGGAAACAGTCCAAAGTCGAGGCACATCCAAAAGCAGAATTTTGAGTCCAAAACGCAATGTCGTCGTCCAAAAACAATCCGAAGTCAGCAAGGAAGTAGAAGTCAGCACTTACAGGATTCCAGTCGGTAGAAGCACGGAAACACAGCGATCTGCAGTCCCAGGACCCAAGGCAAAAGTAATGGCAGCAACAAAGTCCCAGGCCCAAATACAACACTGTGCCTACTGCAAATCCCCAATGTTTGATACCTTCTTTTATCCTATAACTCATTATCAGATGATGAAGTGCTCTCCACCCTGTCTTCATCACTCTCAGGTGCCTTGGCTTCCACAGCTGCTCACCACCGCTCGCTCCTCCAACTTTTCCAGTGCCTATCAAGACTTAGATCACCCCATGTATTACCAGGTTGCCAGTCTCCCTAAAACCCTTCAAACTCATCACTTGATGTGGGTTGAGTACAGATGTCCCTTATCTCCTGCACACTGGTCCAGTCTAGCCCATCCTCCTCTCCGTTATCACTTTTAGTCCCCTCGCTCCCTGTGAACCCCATGAAGTCTTCCTCCTCAGTTGGAGCATTAAGTATTTCATGGATCCACTTCTTTTCCTGTTCTTCATCTGACTCTTGCTCCCGAGTAACCCGTTTCAAACCTCTACTCCCTTCTCCCTCCTCCTCCATCTCAGAGTCTGTGAAACCCTCGAACAATTCAGTATCTGTAGGTGTCATGAATATCTCCCTAATTCGCTTCCTTTGCTGCTCTTGTTCCAACACCTGAGCAGCCCTCTTTCCCCTTCTACTACTAGTAGTAGCTTGATCAGCACACTGTACTACAACATATACCAGTATAGATCCATCCTCAGGCTCAGCTCTACTGTAGGACTCAGAAAAGGCAGAAGTCTAATATTGAACTATATCTTCTGAAAGCTGGTGTGAATTTAGCTTTGCTTCACTATATCTTTTTCTGTAACGTGCAGAATATATACATCATAGCTCACAAAGCTCAATATGCTTTGCAGAGCCCTAAAGGCTTCATGGAGCATACTTTAAGAACCAATGTCTTAAAGTAAGAAGAAAGAGTTGTTCCTAATATTTAGATAGAACCTTTTTTATTTTAATTTGTTTCTAGACTCTGAAATAGCAGAAAAGAAGATTGTCCCATCCCTTCAAATATTAAAAAAGTGCTATCATGTCAGCTTTCTGTTTTCTCCAAGCTAAACATGCTCCATTCTATAAATCATTCCTCATAAGACTTGGTATCCAGCCATTTGATTATCTTGGTCGATCTTCTCTGGACACATTTCAACTTGTCGATATCCTTTCTGAACTGTTCTTCTCAGCACTGATATCACCCCTTGAATGTATGATCTTCTAAACAGATACACCGGAATGTTTGCAGATAATGCTTTTTTTCTGTTTAAGGCTTTCTATTTTATTGCCTTCCAAAATAATTTACCATGAACTTTCCAGAGATATAAGCACAGCAAAAGCTAAGAATGTTTTTTTTTAATTTCTACAGCAGAGAACAAATAGTTCTCCATTAGTGAGCCAATATATCTTACTGGTTACATGTAGTTAGGCAGAGTGGAACTTTTCATTTGACCTTAAACTCCAGGCGCTTTGCTGTGATGCATTCATTTCCTTTTGAATTGAGAGAAAAAGTTCCTTTTGCTGGGAAAGTAAACTTTCAATCCATATAGGGTAACTGTCTAAAACGACTGCAGCTTGGAAACTTTTCACAGCAAGTAAGCCTGGGTTTTTTTGTTTTGTTTTGTTTGCAATGTATTTTTAGGAATATAACATAGGATCTCAGTCAAGTAGTACAGCCTTAGATCCTAAATAAATGAACTTGCTGCACATTCTTACACACTTTTATTCATAAGCTGTTGTATTATTTAAGTGGCAAGAAAGTGGTTATAAGATTGTATATTCAAGAATATGGACAGAAAGACTATTTTCTAAACCTTACATCAATAGAAAAGTTTAATATAACAATCATTAAACTCCTGAATGAGATTATAGGTACTGACATTTAAACAACACAGTCTGGCTTTACTATTATCCTAAACGAAGTGCCCATTTCATGTAGCTGAAGAATTAATAAATTTAATTGCTCATTAATTCTTGATTAATGTTTATTCTAAACATTCTATATATTATTTCTCAACTGACAAGATCATTAACCAAGTGTGATTTTATGCACCCTAAGTTGAACAAACATCTCTGGATGCATCTACACTGTAGAATCAATGCAGTTTGGCATCACTTTAACTGCAATGACTCAGTGCTATGGAATCATGTTGTATTCTACAGGGTTTGCCAAAAAGTGTTGATACTTCACCAAACTAAAATCCCCATAATTCCACAGCATTGAGGTATGGCAGTTAAAGTAGTGTCAAACTGCATTAATTCTACAATGTAGATGCACTCTTAGCGTCTCTGCGGAAAGCTCTTTAAATTATTTTTATATGGCTTTAAAGTATTGTTGTTTTTATAGTTTAGATTATTCAATTTTTGACTTATTGATTCTAGATGATATTTCGTGCACCTTAATTCATATTGTCTCTTTGATCCCATTGAATGGAATATTAAACAAATAAATACATAAAAGTTAGATGTTGGCACATGTCAAGCAGCTAAGAATATTGGGCAAATCTGAACCATTGAGAGAGGAGCCAATGCCAACACTCCCAACACATTCCAAAGTAAATATTCTGAGGATAAAAGTTAAATTCAGAGCTATTCCTCACCTTGACACTGGTTGGGGAATGCATTCATTTACTAGAATGAGCAGTGTCTTTTAAGTGTAACTGTCCAATAATGAACTCATTGATAATGACCAAGGAGCAAAACAAAATCAATGTTCTTGACAATAGCAGATAACCATATTCAAAGCTGGAAAAAGCTCATTAACTCTCCCGACCAGTTCACAATACTTTTGTCTTCAGTTACAGCTATAGAAAGCTACAACAATTGTACTGCAGGGAGCCCTTTTGCAACTCTGGAAGCTGGGGTGGTAGAGCTCAGTTCTTGTTTGGATCATATTCTTCAAAATGTGTGTGTGCGTGTGCTAAAACATGAAAAATAATAATTCAAATCTATGAAAACCTCTAATTTTCCAATGCTTTAAACATTTTTTTACTGGAATTCTCATCCTATCCAAGTTCTGTAGGGGGTTGTGACATAAGTGTGCATGTTTTTGTCTGCATTTGTCCTAATGGATACATTTCCTCAATTGATTATAGTGTGCTATGTAAATAAATATTTTTAGTCTGCTGATTTTCAGATATGTTGTGCATGGGAAAATTAGCAATAGTTGGGAAATTACAGGGTGCAATTCAGATCATATTTCATTAAAGTTCATACAAATCAGTGGCACTTAAACATTTCCCCTCTATCCTGAATTTATTACTCTAATATGTTAAACGTCGGCTAAGCCATAAAATCATAAGATCCGATTTGTTTCATAATAGACAAATAATATGAGAACTTAACAAAAACTATTAAAATATTATTTGGATCTCTTTAATTGTTGTCATTCAGATGACAGTTGAAAACACATATTTTTCAGCTACTTTTTTTGTTATTTTTGATACTTCAAGTTGTAAACCCTTGCTGGCATTCTTTACTATAATGAAAAGAATGATCTCAAACGTTCTCAGCTTTGACAGAAAGTGGGCTTCTTGTCACAGTGAGACACTTTTTCCAAAGTTCTGAACTGTTCCAAACATATATATATATAATATATAATATATAATATAATATAATTAATATAATATAATATAATATAATATATATATAACCATGGTATTTGGTATGCCAAAAAAAAAAACCCAAACAATTTTGTGTATCTATCACAAAAATAGTCATAAAATATGAAAACCAACCCAATATGTATGAAAACCCTCATAGTTTCATTGTACTGAGGATACTTTTGCAAATCTATATTCTTCCATGTATGAACTAACTTTGGAATTGTGTTTGTATATTGTATTGTTTTTATGGAGATTGTTATCCATCCTGGACTCCTCCTATAAAAGAATGTGATTTAAGAATTAAAAACAATAAATAAATAATGTTATCCTCTCTGTTTAAAAACACCAATGAGCTAATGAGTTCATCATGGTCTTGGCCACTGTTTATCTCTGAAACAACTATATTTTTGAGAAGTTCTCAATTGGCACTTCTGGGGACATTCTTCCAATTAAGATGTCCTAGATTATTCATTTCAGCTCATCAGTTTATAGACAAGTCTAGAGGAAAGATTTCACTGACTTCATAAGGAATGAAATACTTTGTTACGTTCAGTCAGGTTTGATCAAGAATTGAAATGAGATCTGATTTGCAGAGCTCATCAGCAATGAGAATGCTAACTACTATCCTTTTGTAACTGTGCTCACATACACCCTAAGCTATAGGTTTAGCATATGTAATATGGTTTTGACTATTGCAGAAACTTCCATTATAGACCATTATGACCAGCATCCAGTAGTGCAATGCCACTAGCACATTTACTACCCACAGATACTCACAAATGCCAATTGGGCAACCAGTTGTGTTTACAACTGTGCAGCCTCATCATGCAACTAGTTGTGTAGATATTACAGTGAATAGCATGCCTGCCAAATAACAAATAAAATAGATATATATGTGCACAATTTGTTCTGTGTTTTAATCTTTAGATTTCATTGCTAGTCATAAGGAGCCCCCAGTGGCACAGTGGGTTAAACCCTTGTTCCAGCAGGACTGAAGACCGACAGGTTACAGGTTCGAATCCGGGAAGAGTGTGTATGAGCTCCCTCTGTCAGCTCCATGCAGGGAAATGAGAGAAGCCTCCCACAAAAATGGTAATACATAAAAAAAACATTCAGGCTTCTCCTGGGAAATATCCCTGCAGTCAGCCAACTCTCTCACACCAGAAGCAACTTGCAGTTTCTCAAGTCGCTCCTGACATGGGAAAAAAAAACCCATGAAAGCCATGATAACCAGAGAAGAGGATCCCAGCCCTGAAATATTGCAACCCTCATTTATAATGATTAAAACATGCCCTTTCATTCTGTCATTTTAAATTTATTCAAATATCTTCACTTTGTGCAGTAGTGTCATTAGGACAAGACTTTGGGATAGAACTCTAGTGGCCTATTCTAAGAGAACACAATTGTTTTGGACCATTCAGAATTTTGAATAACCATATAAAGTGGGGTAACTCATGAAGTAACCTTCATGGACTTCTTTCTGTACCAGATCATACCACTATTTAAAAAAACCCACCAGCAACAAAAACAATTTTGTGGGCTTATAACAAACCATGTGATTTAAAGAATAATTGTAATTGGGTTTTAATTGATCTAATATCCCTAGGCAGGGAGTTCCACAGCTGATGGGCCACCACAGAGAAGGCCCAGTCTCTCGTCACCACCAAACGTGCTTGCGAAACAGGCGGGATAGAGAGCAGGGTCTCCTCCGACGATCTCAAGTTGCTGGTGGGTTTGTAGGAAGAGATGCATTCAGGTAGATAAGCTGGGCCGGAACCGTTTAGGGCTTTATAGACTAAAGCCAGCACTTTGAATTGTGCCCAGTAGCAAACTGGCAGCCAGTGGAGCTGATGCAACAGAGGAGTTGTGTGCTCCCTGAGCGCCCCTCCTGTTAGCAACCTGGCTGCCTCACTCTGGACCATTTGAAGCTTCCGAGCTGTTTTCAAAGGTAACCCCACGTAGAGCGCATTGCAGTAATCTATACAGGATGTAACCAGAGTGTGGACTACTGTGGCCAAAACTTAAAATCTTAAGTCAAGGTATCACTGTATATTGATACAGCACATGAAAGCTGGGCTTATGAAAAAATGTAGTTATATCTTACTAACTACACAAATATTTTATTAAATAAATTAATACTTTTCTGTTGGCACACTGCACACAAATTTTGTAGATAAACATTTTGGTGCTACCCCCTTTGACAGTGTCACTTAGTGTGGTTCTCACAAACCTCATCACCTTGTGATGCCACTGTTCATGTGCTCACTGTAGTTAAGAATCACAACTGGTTGAAGACTTTCCATAGATGGTACTTAACACCTCAAAAACTGAGCCAGATGTATAAAAAACACCAAAATATATGCTGGAAATGTAAAGAACAACCAGGAACTTACTTCCATATGTGGTGGTCGTGCCTGGAGGTGAATTAATATTGGCGAGCAGTAGAGGGAGAAGCCCAAAAAATATTAAAGAAAAAGATCCCCGAAAGCGGGAATACTTCCTACTAGGACTGACTGATGAAGACCTAAAGCTAAATAGTAATGAAGACATCCTACTCACGTATATATCTACCGCAGCACGAATAACTTTGGCAAGACACTGGAAGGAAGACTATATCCCAAAAACTGAAGAATGGCTAGAAAAACTAATAGAAATAAGGGACATGGACAAGCTAACGTTCTTCCTGAGATTCAGCTCCGGAAGACCAGTAAAGCAGACGGACTGGACTGACTTTGAGGAATACGAAAAAAATAAATTTGAAAGTTAAAATGATGGAGATCTGAAAAGAAGAGACACAGTTGGTTCATCACTGAGATGGTAGGGTGAAAAGTGAAGCAGGAGACCCATGAGAGGGTCTCCAAGGAATAGTGGGAGATACTCGGATTGGAAACTGAATGGAAGTCTACCGTTTTTAATATGTGTAAATGTATATGTTGTATTTGTCGTTAAGTGCTCTACTACCCTTCCCCCACCCCCACCCTTCCTGGTAAGAAGGGGGCTACACGAGGCGAGTCTATACAGGTATGTTTGTAAGGAAATAAATGCACTGTTTTGTACCCCCTCCCTACCTCCCCCACCCCGCCCCTTCCCCCCTCCCCCTAGACCTAGACGGCTACCCTCCCCCCCTCTTCCCTTCCCCTATTTGTTATTTATTACAAAACCAATAAAGATTATTTTTTTAAAAAAAAAAAGAATCACAACTGGATATAAGCCATGAACTTTTCGTAGGAATGATTTTTTATCCAACTCGCTGACTGCTAAACACGTTTATATTTAGAATTCTAAGAAAACCAGCTACCTGAAAGGAAATGGGGATTAGCTAGTGCTGCAGGCACTTAACAGATGCTTGTTTAGCTTCATAAAGCAGGGTCTGTTTCAAGCTGTCACTGAAAGAAACAGTTATTATAGTGAAGGGTAGATAAGCCACTGTTTTTGGGCCCTATAAAAGCAAAGCAAAGCAAAACAAAACAAATGCAGGAGACAAAATTATCTTGGTATTACTTGGACAGTGGCAACAACTGTCAAGTTGCTTGCAGAGATATGATATTGGTAATTTACTCATGAATGTGGCATATATCTAAATTGATTATTTGATCTTCTTGGCTTATGACAAGCTGAATAATAAAGGTATTCTAATTGTTAAAAGGTCCCCAGAAGGAGATAACTGCCCCATACATTGAGTTTACAACAAAAAGCAGCTTGCTATGGGTATCACTCATGTTACTTCAAAGGTTTACCTACCACCACTTTCATATTAACTGTAAGTTACATAAAAATTCTGCATAGAAAAGGGGTCCTTTCACATTGTGAGTCATGAAAATATTAGAAGTGCCATGTACAATGATTCATCTTGTAATTTTGAGCCATTTACAGCAAAGGAGCAGGACCCAGAAGGCAAAATCCAAACAATTGCATCTATTTTGCCTGTCATGGGTTTCCACAGATCTCTCCAGGGAAGGCTGATGCCACTGATATTTAGGGTGAAGTGTACAATGGTATTATTGATCCTATGATTAAAATACATTGTAATAATTAATCAGATATAATGGCAGAAATAGAAGCAACAAAAATCTCATTATTGTTGTGCAACAAAACTCTTTTGTCACAGATAACTTTACAAATGAAATTAAAGTAGGATATTTGCAGGCATACCATTCTGAACTATTTTTTCTTCAAGGTATCAATAAGTAGTTTCAGCCATTTCCTTCTCACTGCTGGAAAATATTTTTTAAATGACTATTTAAAAAACTATTTGCAATTTGGGGATCACATGCACAAAATTTGAACGTAGTTGTTTTGCACAGAAAACAACATTCACTGCAAACAAAATATTTCAATGCAGAAATATTTATTCAAGTACTGGAAATATTATTTTCTGTTCAAGACAACATCAAAAAACTGAAGCGAAGTGTCCCAGATATTGCATCCTTTCCTCACAGGGCAGCTGTTTCAGTTCCTTGACTACTTTGGTTGTCCCTTTCTTCAGCTACTCTATCTGTACAATATCTTTTAGACATCTGATAGCAGAACAGTACACAGATTTCCAAGTGTGGTAACACCACAGTAGATATTCCTTGATCGTCTTTGCAGTATATTTTAAAATTGTATAATTCCTATAGCATTAATATTCCTTTGATGCCACCTCAGAAACACAGCAAGAGTTCTTCATTGAAAAGATCAGGACTGAGAGAGAGAAAAAGATTATTCACTACAATTACCAATTTTTCTTGCAATATATATCTGTAGGGGGTTGTTTGATATCTTCTAAGGACACTCCCAGTTCTTTGGGTTTTTTGCAGAATATTGTACAGCTCTTGTGCTCACATTTTTGCTTAATGTTGTTTGTGAGTTCAGTGTGTCCCACTGTTGCAGAATCCTCTTCAATGACCAGTTCAACAGATCGTGTGGAAGACCTGCCACATTTAGAAAAACAGGGCAATAGAGAATAAATATAAGCATCTATTATATCTAAACAGAGGAGGAAACAGCACAAATCATTTTGAAATTTTCTTTTAAGGTAAGTATTGTAAGCATGAAGTTTCAGGAATGATGATATGCATGACTCATTTCGACTTTTAAATTGGAAAGAGGATGAGTATAAAATAACATCCCATATATGCAAGTTTCCTGCTGCGGTGGAACATTTGATCTGCTATGAAAAGGTGAGAAAACGTTAGAAATGAATTCTCGGCTGAAAGAAATATCATAACCTTCCGAATGCTGTTATTGCCTTTATAGAGAATTCACCTTAGAAGTCAAAGGTTAAAATGACAGTATTTCAGTTCCAGAAAATGTATGCTTCTCTAGTAAGAATGACAATTAACAGAAGCACCAAACATTATTTTCACTGTATTTTTAAAATTATGTGAATATATAATTACATTCTGTTTGAATGTCTTCTTCAACCATCTCTAGTAGGGATAAGGATTAGGTCATTTTAAAGGAAAGAGGGAATATAGAGAGATTTCATCTCTTGTCCAAACCCTCTTAATGTAGAATTGAAGCTATGCTTTTGCAGCCTTATGGCAAAGATAACCGTTCACCGGAAAATATCAACTCAACCATAATTTAAAACAGAGCAATTGATAGGCATGTTTTAGTATGCGCAAGATTGGACTATGGTAATATTGGGGCCCTCTTCATCCACATTCCTTGATTCTCTTTCACCCAACACAGTTTGACATCATTTACGATGGGTGACCATCCTTTTAGCATAGTGCATCACCCCTCTTATATCATCAGCAGTCCCATTTTGAGTTCTGCTTCCCCATTACATTCATATATGCAAACTTAAGAGTTGGCAATACATTCATCATACATTCATCACAAGGTCAGTATTACTTTCTGTTAATCAGGAGAAACAACAATATCTGAAAACCAAGAGATCCCTTGCCCTGCCCAAAGCCCCTTACATTAAAGGAGGCTGATACCAGTTTAAAACCATTTCTTTCCATGGGATAAAATTGTTCTGCCCCAAACACCATAGGATACAAAGGACGGTGATCCAGGTTAAACCATTTCTTTCCGTAGGGTCATATTGTTCTGCATCAAATCTCATAGGATACAAGTGACAGTGATTCAGGTTAAAATCATTTCTTTTCATGGGATCATATGGTTCTGCATCAAACCCCATAGGATAGAAGAGACAGTGATCCAGGTTAAAATCATTTATTTCCATGGGATCATACTATTCTACCCCAAACCCCATAAGATACAAGAGGCAGTGATCCAGGTTAAAATCATGTCTTTCCATAGGATCCTATTGTTGTGCATCAAACCCCATAGGATACAAGAGACTGCTGACAGTTGGACAATGAAACAGGATGGGAAACTTTGGTGGTTCCCATCCCACCTGTTTTTCTGTTGGAACCATGGGAGTAAAGTGTGATAAGGGGTAAGAGCCCTGAACACAATTGCTGGCCCGTGGTCAGCATTCCCTCCTTTCAGGACATTTCTGCCTCTTTTCAACCCTGGAACATGTGATGAGCTCCATGCCTCTCCATGCTTGAAAAGAGTCTGAAGTGTCCTAGGAGGGGAAAATTTCTCAATGTGATGTGGTCAATTGCCAGAATTCCCTCCTTTCAGAACACTTCTGCTTCTTTTCAACCAAGGAGGGCTATGCGTGATAGCCAGAGGTAGTTTAACTCATGTGATGAGCTCAGTGCTTCTCAATGCTTGAAAAGAGGCTGAAGTGTCCTGGCAATTTTTTCAATGTGATAAGGTAGTTGAACTACCACACTGATATCCTATACAACCATGTGGTTTGTAGCTTCATAAGTTCTCTTCCAGAGAGCTCTAGCACCTCACTAAACCACAACTCCCAGCATTGCTATACTTGTGCAGCATGAAAAAGATCTTTCCTTTCCTTCCTATCTCATTATTTCAGTGGAATCTGCACAGAGCACATTCTCAAGGCCACTTGATTGTATCCTTCACCAGCTGATACTAAGGAATGGCACATGTCTTTAAGCATTGCTGAAAGCAGAACTTGAAGGAGGAGGAATATAGTTACTAAATTTCCTATCTGTTGATTTTTCTGAGCTCTGGATAAAACATAAGTTCTGATGCCCTTTGATATGTAGGAATGAAATACACTAACATTGAAAGACTAAGCCCTTTAACCATGCACCACCCATATAAATATGATTTGCGACTTTCTTCTTCAGCATCTTATCTTGATGATGAATGCTAGTGGAGATTCTCTTTCATTCCACACAGAAAAGTCCTTCTGGTGTAGCTGTTAGTCATGACATTTGAATGGCTCTGATTAAGGCAGCACTGTACAAAAGGAAAATGCTTGCAGGAAAGTGGAATTAAATCTGCAATGAACCTTATTAAAGTGATCATGAATAATACCATATATCTCTTGTCTGTGTACTTGCTAGAGACATACAAAAATTGATGCTAGGTTACGACATGGACTGACAATACTCAAAGAATTCAAAACAAAGGTGACAAGCCATCTCTCACTTTTAGGTGTGCGATAGCACAAGAAATCTGAAATGCACAATGATTCTTGCTTAAAGACAAGAACCAGGGGTTTGGGTTTGTTTTTTGTTTTTTTCATTTTCTGGCTTCTCTCAGTTGTTACAGAGATATTTGATTTAGTCATCGTTGACATATATCCAAAGAGCTCAGAGAGGCTTATACACATGGTTTTAGGCAGGCAGGCAGACACCAACGCATTCAGACAGGTTATGGTGCCAAGTTTGCTTAGCTGCATCACTTGCCTTGCCTCCAGACCTTTCTCTGAGCCGCATGATTCTGGATATAGTGATATATCATTCTATGACTGCAGGAGCAAATGGGGAGAATTCTCTTTCCTGTCATAAATTGTTCTGTAAACTCACCTGTACATCAGGGATTGAAATGGGAGAATTATGGCATAACTTTTGCAGCTCAATACTAACCATATTTACTCAGATGTCAGATCAACTGAACTGAATGGCACATATATCAAGTGAGGGAACTTGCCAGAAGCAACAGGTGGGTCTTATTCAGTGGAGTCACAAATGAGCTAAGGCTTTAATCCAAACTTTAGCCAAGATACTGAATCTATTTTAGGGAAAGGATAATCCTCATCATTGGTTATGACTGGCTAGGATATATGGGAGCGGCAGTCCAATGACATCTGGAGGACCATAAGCTGCCCATTCTCCAATTAGAAATCAAATATTTTGTTTGAACTAGAAGTCTTTTGAAGATAATGGCCACAGTTACCCATTCTATGACATTTTAATTGAAATTTACACTATATAAATCTGTGGTACAACTGTGTTTAGCACACTGTACATAGTTTTGATCACCTCATCTGCAAGAGTATGCTGAATAGCTGGAAATGATGCAATGTAAGGATCAGGTATATGAGGAAAAGCTACAATAAATGGATCTTTTTTTAAAAAAATGTGCAAGAATCGCTAATAAAATGAGCTGGGCAAGAGTTATACAAACAAGTTAGACAAAACAAAATATGTCTACATGCCACATATAAGGTGTTTATGGAATTCATATGTGTAATTCGTTGCTAAAAAGGGTGGCACATGCACTACATGAAATAATTGTAAATGGGGGGGGGGGGGTAGGCAAACAACTCATTATAATCAATTATGGTTATGTGCAAATTCCATGTTTAAAGTTAATGATTGCCCTGTTGCTGAGAAGTAATGATGATGGAGGCTTATTGCCCTTATGTACTGCTTCCAGTACTCTGGAAAATGACAATGGTCAGTATGGGAAATAAGAAGTTAAATTTACAAGCAGGTGTTGTAAACAAAGCTTAAAAAATTGGTAGGAGACTAGGTAACAAAATACATTCAGCACTGCTGCAATACTTGCCATTCCTGTATTCCAAGGGCCCATGTCACATGTGGCTTTATCTACAGCACACATGGCATCTGGGGGTTTTATTCCAAGTCCTCCGGTACTGATGCAGATTGAGGAGGGATTACAATCTGCTCCCCCCCCCCCAGCCCCCATATACTTCACTTCACATGTCACAGTGCTGGCATTACACTGCATGCCATGCTTCAAATAGAACAATGGCATTTACCACTTGCAACCAATATTTCATTTTGCAGTTCATACTCTTCACCTTCAGACCGAACTTGGAGCCATCTAGAAATAAGATTATATGAACCCACAAGTTTAAAGTGTGTGTGGGAGGGGCATGCTGCACTGGCAAAAGAGCCCATGTTCCTAATTCTTCCGGCACAGGATCCAACCCAAAACAATGTTGCCAAATTCCCAACAATCTTGTCAAATACCTTTATTTTCCTAAAAGATCATCCATGTCATTTCCTGCTACCATTATGAGAAAGATTCTGATAGAAATAAAGGCATTTGGGTCCGCTTGAAGAGGGTGTTGAGTTATTGGGATGGATTTGCATGCTTTTAGAGTTGTCTGTATACTATTTCAATGAAAAACATGCCAATTAGATTAGAAAAAAACAGGGAGTTAGTGGGGACTTGGGGAGAATGATTCTGTAACCATAAAAATAAATCCAATGGGAAACACTCTTCCACTGCTTTTGAAAAAAATGTATCAAGACATGTAAAAAACACCCTTCAGATTATTTCATAATCTGAACTGACAAGTGGGTTCCAGAGGTGAATTAATATTATAATTATATATCAATTAGGCTTGTTTGATTAAAAAAAAAGGTTAAAAACTTGTTTCGGATGCTGGCGGTTCGATTCTAAAGTCAATTCCAATTTTCGCAGAAAAAAAAGTTCAAAACCTTTTGAAACTTCAGAGAGTTCCGAATCCTTCCTTAAAGGCACCCACTAGGTTTAAAAATGCTGAATCATTTTCCGACTCACTTACCGCTTTGTTAAAGAAATGGCGGAGTAAACTTCGAAAGGGCAAAGGGACTTCCGGTTTCCTTAAAAAGTTTGAAATCACTTCGAAAGCAAATCTTTTCGAATTTATTCTGAATTAAGAACATTCCAACTGAACCTAACCATGTCTAATATCCATAGTTAATTTCATCTATGCCACAAGATTCTGTTCTTCTATTAGTATCTGATTGCTGTACATAAAATCACTTCACACTGACCATCTTTCAATTCCACTAGCCTTTTTTCTAGAAGCAGACAAAGAGATTTTTAGAATGCTCACAAAACATCTGAGGACAAAAGTCTTCTTGTATATTTTTTCCATCATCTGCCATTCAGAAATATTCTTCCTCTAAAGGTATAGGTTCAATTTAATCAAGGTTAATAACTTGCCAGACATATTTTCCATGACTTTATGAAATCTTAAGCAGTCTATAATGATTTACTGAAATGCATTATATGTTGTAGGAAACCACCTTTCTTTTCTTTGCTTCAAATATTATGCTGGTCATGTAGTCTAAATCCAATTTAATGCTGGCAGAGCAAAAACCCTCACAGGCACAGTTATGCTGGGTTGCTCCATTGAGCAAGCAATGATTTCCATTGTGCAACCACAAAATGTGAATACTTCTTGCACAATGAGATATTGGATGCCATCCTTACACAAGTTCCAGAACATGCGTGTGCACAAAAGAATTTGCTCAAATATAATGATATAATTGAATGTAAGTCATGAACTGCATCTCAAACCGAGTCTGCACATTTACAAATCTTTATTATTACTATAACACTTCCTATTTTTTCAATGCACTGCAATTTGTGAACCATGAACACATTTTACAGTTGTCACTGGAATTCCACAAAAACAGCCCTTGGGGCAAAATTTATTTATATATACAATAAACACACATATGCACACAGAAAGTGGTTGTATTTAGGATAGTGCATTGTAATAATGACTGATATAATATGAAGAGTTCTCCCACACAAAAATCCAGGAGCAAGTTGAGGAGGTATAAAGGTAGACTGAAAGGAGTTATCTGGACAGTGGGTAGACTAGTGGTTCTCAACCTGTAGGTCCCCTGATGTTTAGAGCTTCAACTCCCAGAAATCCTAACAGCTGGTAAACTGGCTGGGATTTCTGGGAGTTGTAGGCCAAAATACCTGGGGACCCACAGGTTGAGATCCACTAGGCTAGACCTCTCCTCAGTATAGTCCTCATAGACAATTGGTACCCATGTAGGTTAGACCATGAAGCTGGGCCTCCATCTAGCAATACAGTTGAACTTTCACGGTTTTGACTTTTGTGGATTTTATTACTAATGGAATTGATTTTTTAAATTCCCTCTAGTAATCTTCAGATTCTCCAAGGTGACTCTAGGGTCAACTTCCTCCAGCCATGTTAGAGGATCTGGAGATAATAGTGTGCAGAAGTCATTGATACTATGTATATGTTTAACTGTTAGAATATATTTGTGTTGGTAACAGTAGCTGAAACTAGAGTTCACTGTATCCACAGTGAGGTTGCCAAGGAGACCAGGCAGGAGAGTGAGAAGTGGGCAGAGCCAAGTAGAAAATGTTTGGCGCGTCTTTGGAAAAGGGGCAGTTGGCAGTTGAGAGTGTGCGTGGAGTGTGGAGGCTTGAAAAGCCTGGGAGAGCAGTGTGTGTGAATAGCTGAAGGTTTTCAGTCTAGGAGGGCTGAAGGGAGAACCCTAAATAGTTTCTTTAGTCAGAGAAGACTAAAGGAAGCTTGTTAAGATCACTAGTCAGGGAAGGACTAGAGATCAGGTATTTGATCAAGGAAAGATCAAATTGGAAGGCTATTCATATTAGGAAACATTGTTCACCAAAGTGCTTCACCTCAGTAAAAGTTAATCACGAGTTATGTCATCTAGGAGAGTGGACTGTATTACAAACGAAGTTATATTCAAAGTTCTATAAGTCATTTAACAGCCTGCAACAATACGCTTTGTACTCAATAAACTTGTTAACTTTTGTTGAAGACCATCTCATCTCCATTAATCTGCGTCTGTGGAGCCAGATCTCATCGGCGATACCTCACGTTGGTGGCAGTTACCTTAATTTACAAGTAATAATTGGCCTCCCCTATAATAAATTCTTATACACAATTGAGGCCTGAGATTAATTCCCTCCATAGTCATCCACACCTGTAAAATTGGTGGCAGAATTTAGAACAGTCTGTACAATAGTAATTTCTGTATTTGTGTTTTTCACCTCCACAGGAGGTCCTCAGTCCCTATGCCGGGCGAATATGCGAGGCTGACTTTTCTTTGATATAGATCCTGGATACTTCTTTACACAGCTTCAGAAAAAAAAGCAGTTCCTTTAGCATAATACCTAATTAAATTTGCAAAGATTTGTAAGAGAATCCTTGTGGTCACAGCTAGGTTCATGAGCGTCATCCACACATGACCCATTCAGAAGATTACAGCCAATAAGCAAAGAATTTTCTATGGAGATACTGTTTGTGACAAATTTTCTATGGGAACTGGTGCCTACAATGCTTATTTCCTGGAGAGAAAAATCAATTCTTTTGGAGATATGGCTAAAGCCATAGCATTAACTGTTAATTCAGAAGCACTGATTAAGCAAATGTCATATGAAATAAACCATTGATACAAAAGGGGAACAATGTACTGGGGGAAGCTAGTTTCTGTCTTGGAAATTTCTTTTGCATTTCACATTGACAAAATTTAGCAATTATCTTAAGAACTCTGGTAGCACCCTTACGTAATTTCAGTCATCTAACAAGTTTGGCATTCTTCTTTCATGAAAACGTATATTATGCAGAGTACCTCAAAACAATGGTTAACAGCTTGGATTTTATGTACTTCTGTCTTTTAAGAGAACTGTAAATCACATCAGCAGTTTGACAACAATGTTATCTGTGCACTGGTAATTAGGCTTCTGTGAACATATTTCAACAAGTTAAATCAGTACAAATGGGTAAAGCAAGCTTCTTTGAGTAATTTATGGTGAACCTTTTTTATCCTCTAAGTCAAGGAATGGAAGTACATAATTAGCAGCCGTCACAAGGTTGCCTTCCACTTCAGTGCTTCATAATTCTCAGACATCAAAGTTAACAGTTGGGTGCTCCAACAATTACAACTTGGCTTACACGGGGAGATATGGAAATCATCTTTTGAGTATATTTGGCATATTTTGGCTAGCACTACTGAACAATAACTATAGTTCACATTTTGCCCTCACCTTGGGTAAGTATTATGAGAAGATATGGATAATGGGTGAAACCCTATCACAGTGTCATGCATTCTAGTCTAGTTTATATTGCCATGGAAACTTGTTTATTTCAGATGTTTAGAATTTACCTTAATCTAAAGATCTCAGATGAATGTATACTAAATTAAAATGTGTGTGTATATATAATTTACAGTCTAAAAACATAAATATATAAGCATTGAAAACACATGGAAACAAATAATGTTGCTTTGAGTCTTCTTTAAGAGAATAAAAATGAATATAAATGTATCAATAGCAGCAACAGCCATTTCAACCATGTCCATGTTCTAGCTGGGCAATATCACTAGACCTCAAAGGCTGAAATTCAATCAAAACAAAATAGTTAAGACTGAAGAAGTCATAAACATCTTAATCCTAAATATGTCTACTCAAATGTAGGTCTTTTGACCTGAATAACAATGTTTTAAATATATTTTAATCTTCCAGCCTCTATGTTGGTTACATATATGTATAATAGATACTCTACTTTTATAGGCATTAGTGTAAAAATGCAAAAGTGTAAAAATGCATATAAAAACACTTCTTTTAACCAGGAACAATCCTCCATAGGCATCTCTAGATCTCATGGTGAAAGTTGACCATAGAATTATACTGAAGAATCTCGAGATTACTAAAGAAAACAGCAAAAAAAATCTGCTAAAATACTTTGGACACTTACTGAGGCATAAGTAGAGAAAATAAAACATTGAAATCAGGTTCCTTAAGGAAGTGTACTTTTGCCAAGGTATACATCGCTGAACATATTTTTGGATGTTGCCTTACTTGGTTTGTTAGCTCAGGGGAGCAAGGACATCTGAATTCAGTTTGTGTTCAAGTCTGCATTCATTTTCAAGAGGTGTGAACATGATAAATTCTGGCTGGAGAAGACCTGAAATGAATTAATCATCCTTTTCTAAAATCAAGTTACTTTGCTTAAAAAATGTATCTGAATGGCATCCTCAAGCTTTTCTCTCAACTTTATTCTTTAAAAAGTACCACCACCACCCCTCTTTCTCATGGTTATGCCTCGACACTAAAACTTGCACCAAACATGTGGGATTCCTAAATGAATTAGAAAAATGCCTTGTCTTTTTAAGTCCTTTGAACAGTCTGTGCCTCTCTACTGATTAATTTTGACAAAAAATAATTATGGTGCAAATTACCTCTAGCTTTACTTAAACAGATAAATGAGTCATCATGTAATAATTAGAGTTATAAAGTAAGAGACTGATAAAATTAGGAGATATTATTCTGTGGAAACTGTTCTTTGTTTAGAGATTTTTTCTTCTTCAATAAAACTATAATCTTCTAATAACTGCAAAGGTGACACCTTCATAATATCTCTGATGAAATTATTCAGCTTCATAATAGCTGAACCTAGAATCAGTTTCTACATATTCTGATGTATGAGATGCAACTCATTTGTTCCTCTATGTCATAGGGTAAACCAGTGGTTCCCAACCCTTTTTTTGACCAGGGACCACTTGACCAGGGAACACTCTCCAACATTAATACCAAAAGGATTATGATTCTGTTTTTGGTCAACTTTAGATTTGGTTTTGGGGTGCTAAGTCAGAAAATTGCATTGGATAGACCACATCAGCTCTAGTTTCTGATATAGAACACATGCCATGGTCAGTGACAGGGAAGGAGTGGCAGGCGGCATGAAAGGAACAGAAATAAAATAAATAAAGAGGAAGGAAGTTCACAAACCAGATTTTCATCTGCATGGCCCAATGGTGGTTCACAGCCCGCAGATTAAGAACCACTGAGGTAGAAGAATCTACTCTAGGATTTAATCCACACAGAAATGAACTATCCAAGGTGCTAAACCTACTTTGGGGATAGGGTTTCTTTAAACCATAAAGTAAAACCTGATGTGGATTCAGTCCCCCAATGACATGCAAGCCACCACTCAGCAGAACATCAATGATATACTATGCTTTACTATTTTAGTACCAGACAAGTAGATAAACCAGGGCATTATCATAGCTTTTGATATTGCACCATTCGTAACTATTCAGCTTGAGGGGCCAAAGATTATCCAGGACTAATTGATGATTTCTCTTGCAGTTCACAGTATATTTTTTACTATGGCATAACATCTATGTCTGCACATTACTAACTATATAAAAAAGCCACATAGAATCTATCCTTGCACAGAAAAAGGATGGACAGTCCCTGAGAGTATAGGATATTAACATTTTCATATAGAGCTACTCAGACACCATTACCTCATATACTCAAATCTTATCTGAAGAAAACAATCGATTTAGATTTCTGCAACTTTATATTCTGAAATCAAATATCCATGGTCTTATTTCCCTGTTCAGTTGCAAATAGTGAATTTTATTTTATCTCTTGCTTCCACAAATCAGGGTTTGACTCCTCCATTCTCATATCACTTCTGAAATGCTGCCTCTTAAAATGAATTCTATGAATCCAATCAACAGACAGTGTCACTGGCAAGTTTTATTCATTTGCCTTGGATATTGCATTTGGAAAGAATGAGCATTTATTTTAAACAGTGAGATAAACCGATTCCCACAATGGCTTATCCCAAGCATAGTAACAATAGCAATATCTATTAGGGTGGTGAGAACAATGAATAATTAAAATGTTGAT
The DNA here is from genome assembly GCF_025583915.1 of Anolis sagrei ordinatus. NCBI lineage: Eukaryota > Metazoa > Chordata > Lepidosauria > Squamata > Anolidae > Anolis > Anolis sagrei. The sequence goes on from NW_026847549.1 coordinate 136,513,013, forward strand.
GGTGATGACTGCATTTTAATTTTTGTTCATAAGTTACTACAATTTGGATTTTGCTGACTTTCTGAATGAAGGAAATTCCAAGAATTCCCTGCTACCAATCACTTCTGCCCCAAAACTTTATGCTGTCCAAGTAATAGACCAAAGTAGCCATTCCATGTGCATAGGCAGTCTGGAATGGCAGCTGACTATTTCTTCTACACAGTCCATGGGATTGTGTCCTCCTGAAGTGTAGGTTAGTTGAGGAAGTCCAGGATAGTTTGTGTGGCCTGTGAAACTCTGCCCTCTGATAAAATGAATTCAATAGGGATAGTAGAAAGAAATTATAGCTAGTGTTCCTTCCCCACTCCCCCAAAATTCTGCCACCTGAGACAAGTGCTGGTTATTACTTAAGCCCAGGCTATTTGAAAAACCACATCTCTGCATACAAACCAGCATGAGCGCTGCAGTCTGTGGAGGAGGCCCTGCTTTCTGTCCCATCCCCGTCCCAAGTACAGCCATTGGGAATGAGAGAGAGGTCCTTCTCTGTGATCACTCCCTGCCTTTGGAATTCCCTCCTTAAAGACCTAAAACTGGCCCCTCTCTTCTCTCCTTTAAAAAGCTCCTAAAACAGTGGTTCTCAACCTGGGGTCCCCAAATGTTTTTGGCCTTCAACTCCCAGAAATCCAAACAGCTGGTAAACTGGCTGGGATTTCTGGGAGTTGTAGGCCAAAACACCTGGGGACCCACAGGATGAGATTCCCTGTCCTAAAAACACATCTATGCACCATAGCGTATGGATAGGAGGAGGATTAATTATATTTTATATACCTCACCTAGTGTTGAACACCTACTTCCATTAGACTACTGCATACCATCCTAATTCCAATATCATTAGTCAATTTTTAAGTGTTTCTAAGAATTTAATATGTTGTAAATGTGTGAAATGTACAATATTCATGTTTATTTATGTTGTTTTATTTTGTTGTTAGTCACCCTGAGCCCCTCCAGGGAGATAGGGCAAAACTATAAATAAAGCATTATGATATTATTATTATTTGCCTTACTCTTTTTAATGATCAGAGTTGACCTCGAACCATTATCTTCGTGTGGAGAAAAGAGGTGACAGAACATCTCTGAGTGATCATAGAACCTGTGATGAAATGAAGAGGAGAACATAGTTTAGAGTACTCCTAGTTTTTATTAAAGAGCTACATTGATTTGTGTTGAGTGCAATATAGTAAGCATACTGGGCCTATAGGGATTATAGTCCTTTAAGGACAGTCAATATCCTTAGACTATGAAAATATACTATGATATGCAAAACCTTGAGCTACAAATGCCTACATTTGGAGAAGAAAACAGGTCACCTGTTTGCCAGTAATAAAGTGAGGATTCCAGTGGACAATAACATGCTGTTTTCTAGTTGTTTTAATTCAGATTTTGACATATTTTCTCTTTTATTGTGTTTTTCAGTTTTCAGAGAGTTTACTCTAAAAGACAGCTTATACATTTCAGAAAGGAAGAAGCATACATTTATTTACAAGCCAGCTTCTCTACATTTCAAACAGTTATGGAAGCTATGGATGATTGCTATGGATGATGAAATGAATTTTATTAGTAATAATTGAAGTCCCATTGATTTCAGTGTGTCTGCTCTAGGTAAGCTGATACTGGATTCATGTCAAAGATACACCCTCCACAATTTCACAGATAAAAAACAGGTCACGGGAAAAAAACAGGACACAGTGCTGGTCTTGGCCTATAAAGCCCTATACGATTCCAGCCCAGCTTACTACGTCCCACCTCGCAATTTAAGATTGTCCGGGGAGGCCCTGCTCTCAGTCCCACCAGCTTTGCAAATGCGTTTGGCGGGGATGAGAGACAGAGCTTTCTCGGCAT
>NW_026847549.1:136514990-136526283 GCF_025583915.1 Anolis sagrei ordinatus
CCCCCCCCCCCCCCCGCCTATGGAACTCACTTCCCAGTGAGATTAGGTCAGCTTCATCCCTCCTGTCTTTCAGGAAGAAACTGAAATCATTCTGGGACCAGGCTTTTGGACAGCAAGCATAATAGCACTTTGGATGTGGCAGATAAGAAAGGAGAGAGTGTGGCAGTTTGCCATTGCTTAATTCTACCAGGAAGGGTAAGCTCCATCTCCCCTTTTCCTCTCCACTCTGCTGGCTTAACTGAATACTTTTGCATTTTGTATTCAGATTGCAGCAATAGAAATAAAGCTGTGAATAAAGAGGGAAAGGGGAGATGGAGAGAAAAACTGGGACATATTAAAAGCAACAGAAAAATTGTGGGAACAGAAGATTGCCACAATGGTCGCTGCCAGATTGGGACAGTTGAAGAGTATGCAAAGAGAAAGCATGCCACAAGGTTTGCAAAATGTCATTAAATAAAGCCTTCATGGATGATGCTTCTACTAGTTTGCCACAATCCAGCTCTATTCAGCTTTCATCAAGTTTGACAATAAACTTGATGAAATCATCATAAACACAACAATAAGCTAGGTCATTTCAATGGTAAATCTCCAAAAGTGGATTCACTGTTCCTATAATTCTTGTATACTTTTCCTGGCCTCTCCTGCTTTTCAGAACATACTGTTTCTCTTTGGCCTGTGTCCAGGTTTCATTTAACTCTGACATGCAGTGTTTCTTTTTCTCTCCTTCCCTTATAACGTGGCCACATCAGTAATTCAACTAAATGGATTGTTGATCCTGTGAAATGCTTTCTCAAAAAAGTTTAGATATGATTAACTTATTTTAGTTGGAATGCATTAAGAACCCATTGGTCCTTTTTTTTTTTTACACTGCCAAAAAGATTCCTTCCCATCCTGAATATCATTTTAAATTTTCAGCTTGGAAAAAATGATTAAAAATAAACTCATTGCTGTTTGTTGACATAAGAATAAGCATTCTCAGCACGCTTAACCATTATTTTGAGCATTACTTAATCTCAAATATTCTGTTTCCACTTAACCACTTGAGTTCACATGGGCTTGTTTTTCATTTGTTTCCCAGTGAAATAGGACTTCTAATCAGCTATGGATCTGGCATTTGTTTTATTTTATTTGTTTAATTTATATCACACCCTTCTTCCAAATGGGATGCACGGTGGCTCATACATAGGTTAAACAACAACAACAAAATCTGTCTTATTTTCTGTACTTATATGGGTTGATACATTGATTTTACTTCCTTCCATTACTCAATTAGATGACCTTGTTGCAGGCCTAGTCCAGTTTTGAAAAATTACACTGTTGAAAGGCGATGCACCTAACAGGAATATTTTACCATTCTTGAATTTCTAGCTGGACTTAAAAGGAGGGCTGTTTTACAGTCACACTAGACTAAACAAGTATGCCCTTAGGCTGATGCATACTTCAGATTTGGTGGAGTAAATAATGGGAGAAGCAAAATATATCACTTGACAGTTATATATGATTGTTCTCCATGTTTCTGTTGCAAGGATAATTCAGTAAATGACTGGTGTGTCTCTTATCTGAGAATCATACTATGTGGGTTTGTGTTCAAATACTGCTTCTTACATCTCAGAAGGAAGCTGCCTCATGTTTAAAAGAAAAGTCTAAAGTTGTGTGCAACTGTAACTATAATGTGTGCAATTGTAACTATAATGAACACCATCTGTTTCCCTGGTTGCTATCAAGGACTGGAAAGATAAACCCTTCATGTCTTGATATAGTTCCTGTTGTTTAATGACCAACCATGATAGATTGAGCCAGACAGAGAAATTTGGTATTAAACTAGGGCTATTTCATTTGATCTAGAAACATTTTAAATTCGGTTATACCTGAGTGCAATGAATAAGGGTGGGGGAATCTGATCTGGGACTCACTAAGGGCCAGATGTCCATCTGTGACCACCTTTTCAGCTTACCTGGGGCAAAACACCTGGCCCTGATGGACAATCCAATACTATGAATGGCTTACCGCTGCTGGATTTTCTCAAGTCAATCTTCCCAGGATTTTATAAGAGAAAGGAAATTCCCTAGGTCCTCCCCATGACCAGGCCCTTTCACAGTCACCTAGGTTGTCAGACCTAAAGAGGTTGTTCAAGAGTGCCACCCTTCACTGAAAGGGTGCCAGAGTGTACACTGAACTCTTACATTCTTTCCCCAAACCCTGCTACTGTCAAGGGGCAAATGCACTCACCAGACTGGCCAACATGGGCCTCAGCCCTTGTGTAGCTTCCTCAGGAATAACTTGATATTTCTCCTAACAGGTGAATGTCATCTACTTTATCAAGCACAGGACATCAGAACACTATGTTTGAATAGGGAATAAAATAATTCCTATTTTATCCACTCTATATTTCTTTATTTACCCTTCTCCTAGTCAAATCAGTTTTAGGGGATCACCAAAATCTCATTACACTTGCTGAGAAAGCATGGCAAAGCACATAACCACCTTTTGAATAAAATGGAAATTGTACATCTTGCAGGATCAAGGTCCTGCCCTGGAGCAATCTCAAGTCATTATCATCTAAGTGGATGACTAACACATCTGGAGGAGGTCCCATGCACCTCTTGAACAACAAAACAGCAGCCCATTCCATACAAGGGCTTTCTACCCAATCCATTCCACTATGTCCTCCATGCTCAAGCCCAGCTGAACAGCAACACAGGAACATACTGTGTCAATACTATACTATACCTTTACTATACCTGCAGATCAGGACCTGATGGTTAGTGCAGGATCCAAACATATGTTCAACATTATCCTCACCCTTTACCTATCCTGTTCATTTGGGAAGTTTTCATGGTCTGCTGATCTGACAAAATTTATTCTTGCAAAATCAAAGCTTTCTACAAAATATCCTTCTTAGACACAGCCAATGTTGGGAATAATAAAAACAAATCCTCCAAATCTTGACATGAGTGTCTTTATACTTTGACACACTTAGAGTGATGCCAAACTTTGGGTACACAACATTTAGCACTTTATTGTAGAAGAAGCAGATTATAGGGCTCAGTTGTTAATAACTTTACTACAGTTTTTACCATCTGTATATGCACAAGAGTCCCAAAATCACATCTGTTGCTTCAGATGTCCCAGACAGTCTGATTTGCAACATGTTTTGTTGCACTTTTTTTCTTTCTAACAGCCTGTCAATATTTAATTCAATCTTTCACATCTGCATAATGTCACTTGGAAAGTGATTCCAATTTAAATGTATGGATTTTTGTTGTTGCAATAAACTGGTCGATTGTAGTCCTGTCCAAAATAAGATTGGAGTCAGTTTGTCTGGTCTAAATATGGGCTTAACTTTTGACACTGATGGCTTCCATATGACAAGTGAAAAGCTATGAATCAGAAGGAGAAAATAATTAACTGAGTGTTGTCATGCTGTTTTCCTGGCATCAATGGAAGAAGATAATCTCCTGTCTTTTCCAACAAAAAGTAGTAATAGCAAAGGAGAAAGCATATTCTGGAATCATTGTGGTGGTTTTTTATGAAGTCAATATTGTTATTTTGGTGGACGTATTTGGGAATGTGTGTAAAGAAATATTCAGTAACTCCTTGCACAATGATATTCCCCAGGTTGTGCAATCTGGAATGGATAGTATTGGATATGCTCCTTCTCTATCTGAAGAGATATTAATCAGCTGTGGGGGAACATGAAGAAGTCCATCACAAATGCTTTCCCTCCTAGATGCACTCAAGATCTTGGCTATAGCAAGGCTGCATGTATTTCTCACTAAACATTACCCCAGTTCATGATGAGAAGTTAGATTTGATATAGATGAAGAACTGTGTCTTCAGAGTTCTTCTCATTTACAGAACATTCCTAAGGATTCTTCCTTATGTGTTTTGATGTTATGGGAATTTTCCATTCATTCAGAAATGTATCTAAGTGTGTTAAGATTAAAGAAGGTTCCATAAACATTGATTCAAACCTTGATACATATTAAACAAATCATCATTGCAACATCATTTAGAAGTCTATAATCTGAAATGAAATAAACCTATCTGTAATTGTCATTTGCATTTGGTATATGTAGTTGATTAATTTTTGTCATCTTCTAATTTGGAAATGCATCATTCAATATGTTTCACTAACAGATGCTGTTGTGCTCTAAGTGAGCACACTGTTCAGTGTTGAGTTCAAGTAAAGTGTCCAACATGTTAATCGAGCTGTTATGTTTAGAGATTGACCATCCAAAAATTCAATGGGTTTGATACATGTTACTAGGTAGCCTATTCTTCTTGCTCCTCTTATATATTTGCTTTTTGAAACATATTTAAAAGTACATTTATTTATTGTACTTTTATTTAGCCATGTGCAGGTTTGGACTGAAACATATTTGTGCACATTGAAGAAATGTGTAATTTTTTTTTTAGAACTGTGCATATTGATGAGCATCCTGCAAGACTCATTGATCGAGATTCCATATCATGCTGGTGGAACAGAAATCTACATACATTTCTGCTGCCAGCAACCCTTCTATGCCACTTTGAAGGCAGTGGGGCATGATCTCATGAATAGTCTGAGTGTGATGAGGGGAGGAGATGGCAGGACAATATCCCTCTACAAAATAGCAGTTGAGATACAGGAAGTTATGAACAGCTTTAGGAGGAGGATGGTTTCAAAACCTCAATCAGTGCTATGAAGACTGCTTTTGAGAGTGCTTTCTTGCATCAACAGGGCTTGAGTATGGAAAATTCTTCCTTCCACTGTAAACACCAAAACACATACATTGGTGAAATAGGAGTTTGTGTACTTCATCACACTAGAGCAGGCATGGACAAACTTGGGTCCTCCAGGTGTTCTGGAGTACAACTCCCACAATCCCTATGAGCCAGTAGGAGTTGAAGTCCAAAACACCTGGAGGGCCAAATTTGCCCATGTCTCCACTAGAGAATGCATCTACTTTAAATCCAGTTTCTGCCTCCTGCAGAATTCTGGGGTTTGTAGCTTAGTGAGACTGTTAAAGGCTCCTCCCTGAACTATAAATTCCAGGATTCTACAGGAGGCAGCAACCAGATTTAAAGCGGATTCATTCTCTTGTGTGATGAGGTCCTATATCAGAGTATATTATCAGCAGGATTCCAGCTAACATCAGCTTGGAAGTGTTCAGATTTCTCACTAAAGGAAAAAGTTAGAAAATACAATCATAGTTTAAACAAGTGATTTCAAGGTTCTTGAGGAGTTTTTTTAAAAAATGTGAATTATCTTGCTGAGATGTACCAAAGGCAAAGAAAATATGTCACCATTCTTCCCTTAAAAACCATTCTTTTAAAGAATGGATGAGCATGACTTCAATAAATAGGAAAGGTGAAAAACTGATGTTACTTTTTTCTGATCCATGAGCCAGCAAAGTTTGGAAGAATGTACTGGTTAAGTGACTTTCCTCTATTTTTATACACTGAGCTCTCATTAGCTTCCTTTTTAAAAAAGCTTACATCTTGGCTCAGAACTAAGGAAAAAAATCTTTGATCATCACTCTTAAACAAAGAACTGTCTAAAGTTCACTTTATAACTTAAAAATAATGTTCATTATCTACAGGCCAGCATCCCTTAAACAATAAATTTCCACTGTTTTTCCAACTGAGACATTTGAAACCCAGACTTAGGTCACATTTGACTTTATTTCTTTTAACTCCTGCCCACCTCCCATTTTGAACTCTCAATATATTCCCTTGTGTTATTCATTTTGGCATGAAGGCTAAAAATATTGTTAGCTTAACCAGACCTTTTTCTTTTTTTCTTTATTAAAAAGTCTTTTGGAGATAAAAATGCAGCAAGTAAAGAAAAAATGGACAAAGGTCTATCCTTGTTGTTACACATGGCTTAGCAAAGTCTAAGCTGGAAAGAAAACAGATAACTGAAAAGGACAGTGTGAAAAAAGGCAGAGATTAGGGGTCAGCCATATTGAATCTTGCTCAATGTGAGAATAAATACACCTGTGCTTCATATTTACTTTTTAAGCATTCTTCAAGTTTACTGGCAGCCCAACCTAGTAATGAGGCAAAGGTTATTGAGCAAGTTGTTTAGGCAGCTAGGATTTCATCCAGCTATATTTTCAACGAAGTGAAATGATGCATTGAATGCAAGGCTTCTGAATTGGCAATCAATCTGTTTTTCCCTAACATCCATGACAATGCAATAACTTTATCCCCATGTATGATCTATCTATTTGGCAATCCCAGCACACTATTAAACTAGGATCCCACTCACAGAATGTACAGAATGTATGATGATTTGGTACAAGGTTACTTCACATTACTCTGTTTCATCATCTTGGCTCAGCATTTCATGGGAGACCCAAGATCAAGGCACAGACCCATAACCTTAAGTGCAGGTAAAGTTAATTGGTTCTGTGGACCTAGATAAGGTGTAAACTTATGTCTCATTTGCAGTATTTCAGAAAGCCTTGACAGTTGACTTGATGGAATGCTCCTCCAGTTGGGTGGTGGGAGAAGAGGGTTTTATATATGAAGATATGGATATCTGAAGGAAGGCCAGACAAGAAATCCTCTCCTGGAGATGTAATTTTCTGTAGATATTGATGTTTGGATGGGTGGATGAGTGGATATATGGACTGACAGATAAGCTTTCCAGCTGGCTGGCTTTAAGATAGTATAACTCTGAGAGAAAGCTACAGTTGTTCAAGAAAACTGGCCTAGATGCAACTGAAAGCAAGACATTTAAGGTTAGGAAGCACATCACATTGAAAAGGTCCCTCATGACAATTCACCAGCATCCATGGCAAATCGGTGGGACAGTGGGGGCAATCCCAGCACCCCACCCAGCTGGCAGTGACACTTCCCCATCACACATAGAGAAGTGTCGCCATGCAGCTTGTCCCTACGGTAGCCCTGTTGTTCCAAATGGAACACAGGGAGGCTCCCATGTTGGCAGTGCTGCATCCTACCATGCTGCCACCCCAGTTGAGCAAGGAAGTCAGGCTAGATCATGTGATGGGTGGTGTGGGGCTCCATTGCTCAACTGGGACAGCAGTGTACGAGTGCACAAAAACTTCACTGTGTAATGAGGTCGTAGGCCAGTCTTATTTTTAACCACTCACTGTATCATCACAGGTAAGAAGGAATCCTACCAGAAGAGAATGGGGCATTACACCCTCTTTTCTCTGACTGCTTTGATTCTATGCTTGAAACTCGAGCAGAAAATAGAAAATGCAAGTAGCATCTGTTAGTCCTTTGTGGTTTAATCTGAAAAGCATGCCATTATATAGATTTAATTAACAAAGGCAGGGCAGTTAGAGGAAGGGCCGTGTTGCATCCTTTTTCATATAAGTCTCATATAACAAGAATGGGCAATATGTGACTCATGAACCATATACAGGTTGCTGTCGCCTCTGCACAGGCCAGTTCTGTGGCTCTTAAGAACACTCAGGGGTCAAAAAAGGTTTTTTTTTTAGAAATTGTGGTGTGATGCTATTTTTGACACATTTAGGACACCTCACTGAGTGATTTTACACCCAGAAAAGGCCTATTTTAAAACCATATGTAAACAGGGGGTAACTTATTGTCATATCCTGTTTCTAAAAAATATTTCTTCTGGATCTAAAATGGCATGACCTAAAACATAGCAAAAATGACACCCCCCCCCCCCCCCCAACCCTTAGAGATGGCTAGAAAGGGGTATATAGTGGCAAAATTATTGGGTTTTTTTGTAGTGGGAATTACATGGGAGAGTGTTATCCCCTAGCCTCCAATAGTTGCCCACCCCCGCTCTAAATCAGTAATTATTATTATTGGAAGCAGATTTTCAAGGCAAAATTAGTCATCACAGTGAACTTTTTCAATATTGGGCGTGATCTTTAAGTGGATTGGTACCAATGTGAATCAGTCCATTTCAAAGGATTTCACTAATGAGCAATATACAAAAAACTTTGGCAATGGAGAAATCTTTCATTCAGTTCCTAATTATGAAATAAATGTAATGATCTGAATACATCTATGAACATGTGAGATTTCAACAAACAAACTTTAGAAGTAAAAGCTGGGTGGCTGTGAATGGGAATGATTTGAATACACATGATTAGAGGGGGAAAGTAACAGCTCATTATTTGTATAAACTCATAGCTATTACTACATCCTCGACTGTGACACTCCATGAGGAAATAACTCTGTTACATGTTTTAATGAAACGTAACACACAATTGTTCTGTGGAACATGGGAATTGCTTTGTAGTTTGCATCAAAGGGCGGGAATATTGCGATCCAGAGACAGGTAACCATAATTATAAACAAGCTTCTGTTGCTAAGATAACAACTGTTGGAAATGGAGGGTGGTTCCCCTGGGGAGGTGGGCCTACGGGTGGGGGGGGGGCGCCATAGAGGTGGTGACAGGTAGAGGGAGATACGGGAAAGGGAGAACAAAACATCAATTTTGGCCCAAAATTGATAATAACAAATTGGCAACCTTCAAAAATACTAAGAACCAAAGACAAAATCAAATTCGGCTCAAAATTCATAATAGGACATTGGCAATTCCAAAAATTAACGCTACAATCCGGCCCGAAACAAACAAAAATAGATTGGCGATCAAACAATCCTCTCCTGACAAGATACAACTGAGGTGCCAGGTTGGTGGCCCCTCCAAGCTAAAAGTGGTGCTGCTCAATGCCAGGTCGGTAAATGGAAAAACTTCCATCATTCAAGATCTAATTCAAGAAGAACGAGCTGACCTGGCTTGTATAACGGAGACCTGGTTGGACGAGGGGGGAGGGGTTAATCTCTCCCAGCTCTGTCCACCAGGTTACTCGGTTCAGCACCAACCAAGGCTTGGAGGGCGGGGAGGCGGAGTCGCAGTGGTCTACAAGGAGTTTATCCCCCTGATCAGGTGTCCCATCCCACAATCAGCTTCTTTTGAATGTGCCGGCTTTAGGATAGGTGACCGGGACAGGATAGGGATTCTGTTCGTGTACCGACCACCCCGCTGCACTACAGTCTCCCTACATGAGCTAGCAGGAGTGGTCTCGGACATGGTGGAGTCCCAGCGACTTATAGTGCTGGGGGACTTCAATGTCCATGCAGAGACCACTCTTTCAGGGGGGCTCAGGACTTCATGGCCACCATGGCAACCATGGGCCTGTCCCAACTAATATCTGGTCCCACCCATAGTGCCGGACACACCTTGGATTTGGTCTTTTCGCAAGGATGGGATGAGAGTGACGGGATAGAGGAGCTGACCATCGCTCCTTTGCCATGGACCGATCACTACCTGATCAGCTTTAGACTAACTGTGCCTTCTAACCTCCGCAGGGGTGGTGGACCCACTAGAATGGTCCGCCCCAGGAGACTGATGGATCCAAATGGTTTTCTGACGGCTCTTGGGGATTTTTCCACCTTCTTGGCTAGCGACACTGTCGATGCTCTGGTCTCTCGCTGGGACAGTGAATTGACCAGGGCAATTGACACAATCGCTCTGGAACGCCCCCTCTCACGTAACCGAGCTAAACCAGCTTCTTGGTTCACTGAGGAGCTGGCAGCGATGAAGCGAAAGAAGAGGAGGCTAGAGTGTGTGTGGCACCAGAATCCCACCAATCCAGCCCAAACACACCTGAATGCCTTTTTAAGGTCCTACGGTGTGGCAATAATGGTGGCTCAGAAAATATTCATCACAGCCAATATTGCATCCGCGCAGAATCGTCCAGCTGAGCTTTTCCGAGTTGTCAGAGGCCTGTTAAATCCGCCAAAAAGCGAGGCCTCGGATAACTCGGTGGCTCGCTGTGAAGCATTTGCTCGATTCTTCGTGGATAAAATTGAGCGGATTAGGTCGGGTTTGGACACCATGTTAACGGCAGTCTCTGGGGATGTAACGAGAGCATCTGCTTGTCCAGTTTTGTTGGATTCTTTTCAATTGGTTCAGCTCGAGGATGTGGACAGGATCCTTGGAGAGGCGAGGCCAACCACATGCATCCTAGACCCCTTCCCATCCTGGCTGGTCAAGGAAGCCAGAGGGGGTTTGGCGGGGTGGGTGAAGGTGATGGTTAACACCTCCTTACAGAAAGGAGAGTTCCAGCGAGCTTAAAACAAGCTATTATAAAACCGCTGTTGAAGAAACCATCACTGGATCCCACCCAATTCGACAACTATCGGCCAGTTTCCAATCTCCCCTATTTGGGCAAAGTCATGGAACGTGTGGTGGCAACACAACTCCAGGGGTTTCTGGTAGACACTGATTATCTAGATCCGGCACAGTCTGGCTTTAGGCCGGGACATGGAACTGAGACAGCCTTGGTCGCCTTGGTAGATGATCTTCGCAGGGAACTAGACAGGGGGAGTGTGTCCCTGTTAGTTCTGCTGGACCTCTCAGCGGCCTTCGATACCGTCGATCACAGTATCCTTCTGGGGCGCCTCATGGACATGGGGCTCGGAGGCACTGCTTTGCGGTGGCTCCGATCCTTCCTTGAGGGACGGATCTCAGAAGGTGTTATTGGGTGACACCTGTTCGGCCCCACAACCATTGTTGTGTGGAGTCCCACAGGGTTCAATTCTGTCCCCGATGTTATTCAACATCTACATGAAGCCGCTGGGGGAGATCATTCGGAGTTTCGGAATGAGATGTTATCTCTACGCAGATGATGTCCAAATCTGTCACTCCTTCTCACCTGTCACCAAGGAGGCTGTCCAGACCTTGAACCGGTGCTTGGCTGCTGTGTCGGACTGGATGAGAGCTAACAAATTGAAATTGAATCCAGACAAGACAGAGGTCCTACTGGTCAGTCGTAAGGCCGAACAGGGTATAGGGTTACAGCCTGTGTTAGACGGGGTTACACTCCCCCTGAAGACGCAGGTTCGCAGCTTGGGAGTGATCCTGGACTCATCGCTGAGCCTGGAACCCCAGGTCTCAGCGGTGGCCAGGAGAGCTTTCGCACAATTAAAACTTGTGCGCCAGCTGCGCCCGTACCTTGGGAAGTCGGATCTGGCCACGGTGGTCCACGCTCTTGTCACATCCCGGTTGGATTACTGCAACGCACTCTACGTGGGGTTGCCTTTAAAGACTGCTCGGAAACTTCAATTAGTCCAGGGCGGCAGCTAGATTGCTCACCGGAGCGGCATACAGGGAGCATACCCCCCCCCTGTTATGTCAGCTCCACTGGCTGCCGATCCAATTCCGAGCACAATTCAAAGTGCTGGTTTTGACCTACAAAACCCTATACGGTTCCGGCCCAGTGTATCTGTCCGAACGGATCTCCCTCTACGTCCCACCTCGGAGTTTAAGATCTTCTGGGGAGGCCCTGCT